>OU612045.1:85775037-86056597 GCA_914767935.1 Coremacera marginata | reverse complement strand
TAATAATACTAATAATAATAATAATAATAATAATAATAATCTTCTTCTATATATATAAAAATGAATGTATGTATGTGGGTATGTGGATATGTGTGTATATCACGTATAGACTCCAAAACCACCGAACCAAACTTTACGAAATGTTTAGGGATACTGAAGCAACATTCTGGAAGTGTTCCTGTGAAGTTTATTGTTGATTGGACAAGGGGGCGTGGTACCTCCGATACAACCCAAATTTGCTCTATCGCCCACAAACCAAAAAAAGAAATGCTATATATCTGACGGTTTTAATCATATAAAACTAAGATTGGTAACGCCCACTTTTCAGTAATCATTTTAATTTCTGAGATGTTCAAGTTTTGATAGTGAATCTTGGTACGCTGGTGCTATGGATACAAGTGGCAGTCACTATGTAAATATAAACGTTGTCACGCCCACTTTTACCGCCCACAAATCAGTAAAAATGCTTTATATCAGACGGCTTTTGCCGTAGAAGACTTAGATTTGATAATTTATTTTATATGATTACTCTCGGCCAATGTACAAAAAATGGGCACGGCCGCACTATATCTATGCTCACTTTATCGAAATCTTGCTTATTCCTGAGTTGTACACGATTTCATAGTGCATATTGGTATGAAGGTGCTATAGGTCCAAGTGGCAGTCAAATGTTGTCACGCCCACTTTCAACGCCCACAAATCAGTAAAAATGCTTTATACCAGTTGGCTTTTGCCGTAGAAGACTAAGAGTTGGTAATTTAGTTTAAATGATTACTGTCAGCTAAGTGTACAAGAAATGGGCATGGCCGCACTATATCTTCGCCCACTTTCTCGAAATCATTCTTTTTCCTGAATTGTACACGTTTTGATAGGGAATCTTAGTATGCAGGTGCTATGGATCCAATTGACAGTCACTATGTATACACAAATGTTGTCACGTCCACTTTTAACGCCCACAAATCAGTAAAAATGCTTTATATTGGACGGCTTTTACCGTAGAAGACTAAGAATTGGTAATTTTGTACATAAGGTCAGTGTCGGCAACTGTTAAAAAATGGGCGTGGTCGCACCATATATACGCCCACTTTTTCGAAATCATGGTTATTCCTGCGTTGTACGCGTTTTTATAGTAATACTTCATATGCAGGTGCTCTAAGTAGCGGTCAATTTATATAAAATTTGCCACGCCAACTTGTACCACAAGCAAATAAAAAAAAACAACGCGAAATGGCCAATTTCAGCCCTTGATAGAACTTTGACCGAGCTTCTTATGTTCTTAATAACAAACGATCAGACTTAATAGTTATCTGCACCAATCAGTTTTTAATTTTTTCAGTCGGATCAGATGTAATGCAGATTTTCATTAATTTTTTAACTTTTTTTTTATTATTTTCACTAAAATTCAAATTAATTTTTTTTTTGTTTTGCCATGTTACTTTTGGTCACATAAATTATCTATTGATGATAAAATATAGTGTAAAGTGAAGAATTAAATTGAATGAAATTACAAAAAAATTTTGACATTTTTTACATTTCACAATTTATGTGACTAAAAGTAGTATGGGAAAAAATTCATTTGAATTTTAGTGAAAATAATATGAAAAAAGTTAAAACAATTCATAAAAATCCGCATTATCTTTGGTCCAATGGAAAAAATTTAAGATTTTTTTATGCAAAAGAACTTTTTCATTACTCTTATTTCTGTTTTTTTTTTTTAACTACCATATCAGCCAATATTTTAAGTCGAAATTTTTTGGGGATCATCGTAACATAAGCCATGGATTATTTTGAAGAACCGGACTAAGCAACTTTTTTTTCTAAGGACCGTGAGGCGATTAATGTAAATACGTATGTGAGTATATGTGTATATCACGTAAAGACTCCGAAATCGCTAGCCAATGTTTATACCAAAGCCTTGAGAGGGTTCCTATGATTTCTGGTGCCGATCGTAAAAGGCACCTTAAATACACCTAAAATTTTCGATATCGAACAGTTTTGGTTTTTTTTTGCAGGTCACACAACCTCGGAATTCAGTATTCGCCCTCAATTGACACATGCCGGGCAACTGGTAACATTTTATGGGCGTTGGACGAGGGGCGTTGTACTTTTCAGCACCCCAAATATTCGGTATAGTTTTCGAAATAAGTCTTACTTACTTAGTTAGGTGGTCGTAACAATCCGTGTCCGGGTTTCAACCGACCTCATCAGCTCTCGCCAGGCGCCTCTGCTTTGCGCGCGCCTTCTCCAATCGGATACACCAAGTGCGGTTAGGGCTTCCTCAGCCTGGTCCATCCATCGGAGGCATGGTCTCCCTCGTCGCCGTTGACCAGCAACCCTCGCCTCGAGCACCTTTTTCGCTGGAGCTTCGTCGTTCATACGATGGACACGACCCAGCCAGCGTAGTCGCTGCACAGTTATACGCCGAACTACGTCAATGTCATCGTAGAGCTCATACAGCTCGTGGTTCATTCGGATGCGATAGTCATCGCCGACTCGAACAGTACCGAAGATTTTGCGAAGAACTTTTCTCTCGAACACCCCAGAGCGGCTGCATCAGTTTGCGAAACTACCCATGCCTCAGCGCCATAAAGCAGCACAGGTAGAACGAGCGTCTTGTAGAGTGTTAGTTTTGTCGATCGAGAGAGGGCTCTGGAACTTAGTTGCTTACTGAGCCCGTAGTAGCACCTATTAGCAATTATTGTTCTTCGCCTTATCTCCAGGCTGATTTCGTTTTTGGTATTAATGGCGGTGCCAAGGTAAACGAGCTCCTTGACTACTTCAAAGTTATAGCTGCCGGATGAAACGTGGGAGTCTAAACGCCGAGCTCCCTTGTTTGTAGACAGCATATATTTTGTTTTGCCCTCATTTATCGTCAAACCCACTTTGGCTGATTCCTTTTCGATAGCGGCGAAAGCAGCGGTAACATCTCTCTTGGTTCTGCCGACAATATCAATATCATCAGCGTACGCAAGGAGCTGGACGCCTTTGTAGAAAATGGTGCCATTACGATGCACACCGGCTTTTCGTACGATCCCCTCCATGATGATGTTAAAGAGATCGCAAGACAGTGGATCGCCTTGCCTGAAACCTCTTTCGGTATTGAAGGTTTCGGAGAGGTCACTTCCTACCTTGACGGAGCTGCGTGTGTTGCTCAACGTCATTCTGCAAAGTCTATCAACTTTGCAGGTATACCGAACTCAGACATTGTTGCGTATAGGCAATCCCTTCTCGGGCTATCGAACGCAGCTTTAAAATCGACAAAGAGATGGTGTGTGTCAATTTGATTTTCGTGGGTTTTCTCCAGGATTTGTCGTAGCGTGAAAATCTGGTCTATGGTGGACTTACCAGGTCGAAAGCCACACTGATAAGGTCCAATCAGTGATTTTGTAATCGGCTTTAATCTTTCACACAGTACGCTTGAGAGAACCTTATATGCGATGGAAATAAGACTGATACCTCTATAACTTGCGCAGATTGTTGGGTCTCCTTTCTTAAGTATAGGGCACAGTACGCTGAGGTTCCAATCGTCGGGCATGCTTTCTTCTAGCCATATTTTGCTGATGAGCTTAAACAATTCAGCTGACAGGCCGTCAGCACCCGCTGCTTTGTTGTTTTTGAGTCGTTGGATAGCAACTCGAACCTCTTCATGGCTATGTGGTGGTACTTCCACTCCGTCATTGTTGATTGGTAGCTCTGAACTGCGCTCTCCATGGGCGGCATTGGTGGAATCGTCGCCAGTAAGTAAATTGGAGAAGTGCCGTCTCCACAATCTCAGCACTCACTGCGTATCCGTATTCAGATCTCCATTTTCGTCTCTACAAGTTGATGCTCCGGGCTTGAAACCTTGGGTTAGACGCTTAACCTGTTGATAGAATTTTCGTGCATCCTTCTTGCCCTGGTATACCTCTAGTTCCTCACGCTCACGCTTTTCCTGCTCTCTTTTCTTGCGTCTGAAAAGGCGCCTCTCTTCCTTCCTCTTTTCGCGGTAGTTTTCTCTTATGGCTCTCGTTGCAGCTGACTGCAGCGTTTTTCTATAAGCGGCGTTTTTTACTGCAGTCGCAATGCGACACTCCTGATCATGCCATTGGTTCCGAGGTTGCGGGCGCCGGAAACCAATGACTTCTTCAGCGGCAGCGCGCATGGAGTGGGATATATGCGCCCAAAGTCCGCCGGCGTCGTCGGGTCCAGAGGTTGGTTGGTTGAGCTTAACCGAGAGTTGAGCGGAGTAGGCTTCGGCAGTCCGTTGTAATTGCAGCTTAGCGACATCTAGCTTTCGTTGCATTCCTGTGCGTATGTTCTTCGCATTGCATAATCGCATGCGGATCTTGGCTGCAACAAGATAATGGTCGGAGTCAATGTTGACCCCCCGAAATGTACGCACATCTAGAACACTAGAGGCATGCCTTCCGTCGATTACAACATGATCAATTTGGTTTCGCGTTTTTTGATCCGGGGACAGTCAGGTGGCCTTGTGGACGTCGAGGTGCTTTAATCTGGTGCTACTAACTACCATGTTTCGCGCCGCGGCGAAGTCAATCAGTCTTAGACCGTTGTTCGTGGAGGTCTCATGAAGACTGAACTGACCGACAGTGGGGCCAAAAATGCCTTCCCTTCCGACTTTCGCATTAAAATCGCCGAGGACTATTTTCACGTCATGGACCGGAAGGTGGTCGTATACGTCCTCAAGACTAGCGTAGAAAGCGTCTTTGACGGCTTCGTCCTTTTCCTCCGTCGGGGCGTGCGCGCAAATAAGGCTGATGGAGAAAAATTTTGCCTTGATGCGGATCGTGGCCAATCTTTCGTTGACAGGTGTGAACCGGGAAACAAGGTGAGGTAGTTTCCGGCTAACAACGAATCCACATCCAAATTCGCGCCTCTCCGCATGGCAGCTGTAGTAGATATCACAGTGTGCTTGTTTAGAGCAGCCTTGCCCTTTCCATCGCATTTCCTGGATGGCGGTGATGTCAGCCTTTATTATTTTGAGGGCTTCCGCCAGTTGGATAATGGCACCTTCCCTATAAAGGGTTCGGACATTCCAGGTGCATATCCGTAAATCATTGTCCGTTTTTCGTTTGCGGTGTTCGTCAACGTAATTGGGGTTCTTATCCGAGGCTGGTTTAGTTTTCATTGGGCAGTAGTAATGTGGCGGGACCCAAACCCTGCGCACATTCCATGTTTAAGGTCTATGAAGTGACCCGCCACTCAAATTAGCCGTCAAACTGACGGCTGCCAGTTTGCCGTTGAAATAAGTCACACATCAATAAAACTCAGTACGAACTTACTATAAAAGTATGGCTTCACTAAAGCTAAACCCTTCTTTTAGGGGATAAGAGCTGAGCGCAGCGAAGCGCGCCGGGTATAAGCTAGTAATCTATATATATAAACATGAATGTATGTATGTGGATATGTGGGTATATCACGTATAGACTCCAAAACCACCGAACCAAACTTTATGAAATTTTTAGGGATACTGAAACAACATTCTGGAAGTGTTCCTGTGAAGTTTGGTGTTGATTGGACAAGGGGGCGTGGTACCTCCCATACAACACAAATTGGCTCTATCGCCCACCAACCAAAAAAATGCTATATATATGACGGTTGCAATCATATAAAACTAAAATTTGGTAATTTTGTTGAGATGGTTACTTCCGGTGACTGTACAAAAAATTGGCGTGGTCACACTATATCTACGCCCAATTTATCGAAATCTTGCTTATTCTTGAGTTGTACACGTTTTGATAGTCAATCTTGGTATGCAGGTGATATGGGTCCAAGTGGCAGTCACTATGTAAATATATACGTTGTCACGCCCACGTTTGCCGCCCACAAATCAGTAAAAATGCTTTATATCAGACGGCTTTTGCCGTAGAAGACTAAGATTTGGTAATTTAGTTCGAATGGTTACTGTCGGCCAATGTACAAAAAATGGGCATGGCCGCACTATATCTACGCCCACTTTCTCGAAATCATGCTTATTCCTGCGTTGTACGCGTTTTGATAGTATCACTTGATATGCAGGTGCTCTAAGTGGCGGTCAATATATCTATCTATATATATAAAAATGAATGCATGTATGTGGGTATGTGGATATGTGTGTATATCACGTATAGACTCCAAAACCACCCAACCAAACTTTATGAAATTTTTAGCGATACTGAAACAACATTCTTGAAGTGTTCCTGTGAAGTTTGGTGTTGATGGGACAAGGGGGCGTGGAACCTCCCATACAATCCAAATTGGCTCTATCGCCCACAAACCAAAAAAATGCTATATATATGACGGTTTTAATCATATAAAACTAAAATTTAGTAATTTTGTTCAGATGGTTACTTCCGGTGACTGTACAAAAAATGGGCGTGGTCACACTATATCTACGCCCACCTTTCAGCAATCGTTTTAATTCCTGAGATGTTCAAGTTTTGATAGTGAATCTTGGTATGCAGGTTCAAATGATACAAGTGGCAGTCACTATATAAATATAAACGTTGTCACGCCCACTTTTACCACCCACAAATCAATAGCTTTTGCCGTAGAAGACTAAGATTTGGTAATTTAGTTCGAATGGTTACTGTCGGCCAATGTACAGAAAATGGGCATGGCCGCACTATATCTACGCACACTTTATCGAAATCTTGCTTATTCCTGAGCTGTACAAGTTTTGATAGTCAATCTTGGTATGCAGGTGCTATGGGTCCAAGTGGCAGTCACTATGTAAATATATACGTTGTCACGCCCACTTTAAACGCCCACAAATCAGTAAAAATGCTTTATATCAGACGGCATTTGCCGTAGAAGACTAAGATTTGGTAATTTAGTTCAAATGGTTACTGTCGGCCAATGTACAAAAAATGGGCATGGCCGCACTATATCTACGCCCACTTTATCGAAATCTTGCTTATTCCTGACTTGTACACGTTTTGATAGTCAATCTTGGTATGCAGGTGCTATGGGTCCAAGTGGCAGTCGCTATGTAAATATACACGTTGTCACGCTCACTTCTGCCGCCCACAAATACTAAGACTAAGTTTTGGTAATTTAGTTTAAATGATTACTGTCAGTCAAGTGTACAAGAAATGGGCATGACCGCACTATATCTACGCCCACTATCGAAATCATGCTTATTCCTGAGCTGTACACGTTCTGTAGTGAATCTTAGTGTGCAGGTACTATGGATCCAAGTGGCAGTCACTATATATTTATAAATGTTGTTACGCCCACTTTCAACGCCGCAAATCTTTAAAAATGCTTTATATCAGACGGCTTTTGCCGTAGAAGACTAGGATTTGGTAATTTAGTTTATTTGATTACTGTCGGCCAATGCACAAAAAATGGGCATGGCCGCACTATATCTACACCAACTTTCTCGAAATCATGCTTATTCCTGCGTTGTACGCGTTTTGATAGTAATACTTGATATGCAGGTGCTCTAAGTGGCGGTCAATATATATCTATTAGGGCGGGCCAATTTGTATGGAGCCGAAAAATTCGATTAGAGCCGCCCCCTAGGATGATTCTATGGATAATTCTAAGCAACTTTGGTGAAGGAACCAGAGGTCTATCTCGATTTTCGAGTCTCCCACTTTCATTTTAAGTTTGCTCAGTTTTTCAAGTTAATAAAGTGAAGCACACGTTCACATAAGTGAACAGCAGAAATTAATTAAATAAACTCTTTTAATAAAATAAAAAGGCCCACATAGTGAGTAATAAGTAAAAAGCCCACATAGTGCGTAAAAACTAATACGTTCTAACAAGAAACGTAACTAATATAAACAAAATTCTCACCATTTTTACCACTGTGTATTTACCAATTTGTAGGTGGAAAAAATATATTCGAATCAAATGTTTTAAAATATACTAATTTCAGTTATTTTTTAATTGTTTTAGTAAAAGTATACAATGGATCCAAATTCATTGCCGTCTACATCGCAAACCGCAACAACATCAACGAGTACCGAAAGTCATTTGAAGCATTTGCCATCGCACGATGTTGCTGTTTTTGGTGCAACTTGTGATTTGAGTGGACTCAATCTGCTAACGAAACAGGATATTTTAAGATGTTTTTTTTCTTGGCCGAACGTGCTAAACTCCAAAACAAAATGTTTTCGTATAAAACATTCGTACCACACGTAACAGACAAATTGATTGAAATTTGGAGTCAACTTAATATTGAAATTCTAACAAAAAAAAGTGTTGTTAGAAAATTGGGTACATTGATTGACAAGTATCAAATCGGAACTAAACATCCAAAAATCGCCACATTCAGAACGTTCGTGCAATCTATAAAATAATTATTTTACATCGGCAAATGTCAATGTGACTTGAAGGCAGTATTATGCTCATGTGGATTGATTCCAGACCATTTGAAAGAGTTTATGCGAGATCAAAATAATGTCAGAAGATTGACGATACCGGAATTCGTGACAGAAGCCAGCACACACTGCTCCTAAAGGATCGATAGGTTTCATGAAAATGACAACAAAAACTAAAAATGAGGCTTGATTTGTAATTTTCTTACGATCAATAATATGTTGAAATTTAAGTTGGCGCTGCTCCTTTTTGGGAGCTAAGGGGTTAATAAGTATTTAACGATGTTGATTCATGCAATTGTTTCTAGCAGAAAAACAAACACACATAATACGTATTTAAAGAACTCATTGGAAAGGTAATAAAATCACCTATTTAACAATATATCAACCAACATTATAGGCTTACTCGTTCCCGAGCTGTGCTCGTGTGAAGATGAAATCAATCAGTTGAAAGTACTAAGTTTTGACTTTGAGAGCGAATTTCTCAGAATCAGTACTTTCAACTGAATGATTTCATCTTCACACGAGCACAGCTCGGGAACGAGTAAGCCTATAATGTTGGTTGATATATTGTTAAAAAGGCGATTTTATTACCTTTCCAATGAGTTCTTTAAATACGTATTATGTGTGTTTGTTTTTCTGCTAGAAACAATAGCATGAATCAACATCGTTAAATACTTATTAACCCCTTAGCTCCCAAAAAGGAGCAGCGCCAACTTAAATTTCAACATATTATTGATCGTAAGAAAATTACAAATCAAGCCTCATTTTTAGTTTTTGTTGTCATTTTCATGAAACCTATCGATCCTTTAGGAGCAGTGTGAGCAGAAGAGCCAGCACCAACGTCAATAATAATACCAACAAGCGTTGAATAGACTCATTTAGCATATGAACCAAGTACTGATACAGATGAGCCAAGTTAAAAAAAAAAAGATCAAGATTAAGTATGATGCATCCAATTTGATAGCATTTTCATTCGACGGCCGAAAAAATTATGCTTTAAAAAAAACGATGAAAAAAACGATGAGAAGTTGCATATAAGAATGGTGAAAGAACCACATCTAGTTGTTTTGAAGGAACCAAATTCTCAATTGATAGGCTACACAAAAGTCGAAAATGAAGATGCTGAACAGAAATTGATGACATTGAATGCATTCTTCGTAAAAAAAGAAATTGCTCTCAATGCATTAATCGGCATATGCTGTGATGGTGAGCCAACAAATACTTGCGTAAGAAATGGGATTTTGCGTCGATTTGAATAGCATTTGAATAGACCGCTGCATTGGTTTGTGTGCCTTCTGCTCTTCAACGAGCTGCCATTTCGTCATTTGCTTAACACTTTGGACAGATCATCGACCACTGGACCACGAACAACAACCGGAACGTTGAGCAAACAAATTGAAACGTGTGAAAATCTTCCGATATGTATCATTTATCATTTTTCTCATCGATTTTTTCCATTAGTAAATGGTAAAATTGCATTTAATTCATCTAATTTCTTTTTTTTTCAGCTTGTAGATTAATTCGAGATAATCGTGCTAGAGAACATGCCACCTGATTTAGATCCATTTGAATTATCCACCGATTCAAAGTACCTATACAAAATGGCCAATTTGAAACAATATTTAGAATACGATGATCCACCATTGCCTGATCCAAGAATTCCGGTACACATACAAGCAACGGAAAGACATGTTCAATTGCTGGCTAGCGTTTCTAAACGTGTTTTAGAAAAAAGACGACACAGTGTTATGGCAGTTACATCAGAAAGCCGTGCAAAATACCCCAGACTTGAAAGCAAGAAAGACTTTCAAAAATAACTTATTTCGCTTTTCTTCCACTAAATTCATTTTTTTTTTACACCTGTTCTTATTTTTTAGGTTGAATTTCTGCTGAAAAAAATAAAATTAAGATCAATTTTACCGAAAAACTTGTAATTTTTCTCGGAGAATAGACGAAAAATAGTTAAAATATGCATGAAACGCCCTCTGGCGGTGGTCATAGGTAAAAATAAAGATCAGAAATGAATTTCTCGACCCACAAAACCCCCCATATACACATAAAAAAGATAATATAACGATAATTAAAAAAATCGAATTTTGAATCAAAATGATGTTATAGGGGAACAAATAATTTTTTGAAAAGTGGGAGACTCGAAAATCGAGATAGACCTATGGTTCCTTCACCAAAGTTGCTTAGAATTGTCCATAGAATCAGCCTAGGTAGCGGCTCTAATCGACAAAATATTTGGCCCGCCCTAATATCTATCTATATATATAAAAATTAATGTATGTATGTGGGTATGTGGATATGTGAATATGTGGATATGTGGATATGTGTGTATATCACATATAGACTCCAAAACCACCCAACCAAACTTTATGAAATTTTTAGGGATACTAAAGCAACATTCTGGAAGTGTTCCTGTGAAGTTTGGTGTTGATTGGACAAGGGGGCATGGTACCTCCCATACAACCCAAATTAGCTCTATCGCCCACAAACCAAAAAAATGCTATATATATGACGGGTTTAATCATATAAAACTAAAATTTGGTAATTTTGTTCAGATGGTTACTTCCGGTGACTGTATAAAAAATGGGCGTGGTCACACTATATCTACGCCAACTTTTCAACAATCGTTTTAATTCCTGAGATGTTCAAGTTTTGATAGTGAATCTTGGTATGCAGGTGCAATGGATACAAGTGGCAGTCACTATATAAATATAAACGTTGTCACGCCCACTTTTACCACCCACAAATCAGTAAAAATGCTTTATATCAGACGGCTTTCTTCTTCTTGGTATGTAGGTGCTATGGGTCCAAGTGGCAGTCACTATGTAAATATAAACGTTGTCACGCCCACTTTTGCCGCCCACAAATTAGTAAAAATGCTTTATATCAGACGGCTTTTGTCGTAGAAGACTAAGGTTTGATAATTTAGTTTAAATGATTACTCTCAGCCAATGTACAAGAAATGGGCATGGCGCACTATATCTACGCCCACTTTATCGAAATCATGCTTATTCCTGAGTTGTACACGTTTTCATAGTGAATCTTGGTATGCAGGTGCTATAGGTGCAAGGGGCAGTCACTATGTAAAAATAAATGTTGTCACGCCCACTTTTACAGCCGACAAATTAGTAAAAATGCTTTATATCAGACGGCTTTTGCCGTAGAAGACTAATATTTGGTAATTTAGTTCGAATGGTTACTGTCGGCCAATGTATAAAAAATGGGCATGGGCGCACTATATCTATGCCCACTTTATTGTAATTTATTTATTTATTTATATAAACAATGAGTACAAATAAGAACTAGTTCTTTTACAGTACAATGGATAAAAGCAATTAAAAACAGTTAAAAAGAAATAACAACAGATTTTAAATTAAAATTAAATAGAATTAGAGCTTTAAAAACTGATAAAAATATAATGAGTACTTATAGCTATGAACAGTATGCAAAAATAGTAGTATAAACATTAGCTTAGAACTATATAAATTAAAAATGGGGAGGGGGGAGGGAAAGCGGAAGAAAAGAGAAAATTAGAAGAAAGATTTAGTGTAGAATTCAGTGAGAAGAAAAGTGTGAAAGAATAGACTGCCTAAAAATATCTTTCTTCGTAATTATTCTGAGTCGACGAGGCAGCTCGTTCCATAGTCTTACGGCATTAACGAAAAAAAGATGAGAACTAGCTAGAGAGCTATGCCTGGGAATAATTAATAAATTACATCTTCTCGATATGCTGAACTGTAATTTTACATAAAGGTAATGAGGAGTTTTAGTATGTATAATTTTGTGGAGATAAATGCAGTTCCTAGCAGTTAAGTAGCCACACAAACTACAACCAAAAATAGCATTTCTAAAACTTGACAGTCGGTCAAATTTATTTAAGCCATACACAAAGCGAGTAGCATAATTATACGCAATATTAAGTTTCAACATAGAGGACGAATCTAGTTTACTGTATACTACCTCCGAGTAAGTTATTACAGGCAAAACAAGTTGCTTCACTAGTAGTTTTTTAACTTCAAGAGTACAACAATTAGCAGACATTCTTAGATTACGTAGGATAAAATAAACTTTTTGGGCTACAGTGTTTACATGATCTTTACAAGACAAGGACGAATTTATACTAAAACCAAGGTTAACAATTTTCGACACAACATTAAGCTTGGTAGAACCAATGTATAGCTCAGGGATAACTTCAAGGATTTGCTTATTCTTACAGATTGGTAGAACATAAGATTTCGCTGCATTGAGTTGAAGTCCATTGTTACAAGCCCAGTGATATATGTTTCTTAAATCTTCATTTAGTTTACCAGTGAGACTATCTACGAGCCCGATGTTGCTGGAGAGATAAAGTGGTATATCATCGGCATATGCATGCATATCATAATCAGGTCGGATGTCATCAAGTATTTTAACAACTGCGGAAGCACACCCATGCCCTACTCGAAAACCAGACTGATAAGAAGAAAGGAGATTATTAGCCTGCAAGAATGCATTGATTTGATGACTCATAATTTTTTCACATACTTTAGATAAAGGGGAAAGTATGCTTATTGGTCTGAAATCAGAAGGTCCAGACGGGTTTGGTTTTTTTGCCACCGGCAAAACAGTAGCAGTTTTCCAAATTTCAGGGAAAGAGGAGGATATAAGGCAGTGATTTATT
This sequence comes from Coremacera marginata, assembly GCA_914767935.1. Taxonomy (NCBI): domain Eukaryota; kingdom Metazoa; phylum Arthropoda; class Insecta; order Diptera; family Sciomyzidae; genus Coremacera; species Coremacera marginata. Next base: position 86,043,619 of record OU612045.1, on the reverse strand, counting down.
ATATGTGTCAGTGGACTTATGATATGAGGCAGCAAAATTTTTGAAAATTTTATGGGAATACCATCACCACCCACTGCATTAGAACTAATTCGCATCAAACAATAACCGACATCAATTTCATTAACAGGTATAAATTCAAACAAATCCAGAACAGATGAACCTGGAATGTGAGACAGGGTATTATTAGACGGCGCGGTATTACTAACAAAGTAGTCATTTAATAAATCCGGGTCAGCAAATATAGCAGGGGAATTCTTTTTTCTCACTCCAAGACTACTTATGTTACTCCACAAAGTTTTGGTGGGTAGGGACACATTAAGCTTGATAGAGAAATACCGTGTCTTAGCTTGCCTTGTTAGGTGGACTGATTCATTTCTGGCTAACCTATACCTTTCCCAATTGGCAGATGAAGGTAATCTTTTCCAGAGTTTGTGTAACTTATTTCTCTTTTTTATTGCATTAAGAACATGCACTGAGAACCAAGGGCAAGAAGGATTCAATAAGCGTACTGACCGCAGAGGAACATGTTTTTCGAACAAGTATTTCACAGGAGCTGTAAGGAAACAAAGTTTATCATCAACTGAGCTATGATTCCAGCAATCATTAAATGAGGTTAGTGACAAATCATGATACAATGACGAATAGTTAATATTTTTAAAATCACGGTACGAAAAAGAGGTAGGAAGAACATTACGAGACATGTTTACATTTAACGAACAAAATATTAAATCGTGATCAGATATAAAAAATAATTGATCAAATAGAGAAACGAGAGACAGGTCAGACACTATGAAACAATCCAAAAGACTTGGAGTAGCATTTTTAGAGAATCTAGTGGGTTCAGTTGTGTTAACTACTGATAAACCTGCTGAAAATATATTGTCAAAGAACGATTGTAGGTTAGAATCATTAGACAAGAGATTGACATTGAAATTACCGCACAGTAAGATAATATCATGATTTAGGTTATAGTTTTGCAAATCAGTAAACAAAGGATCCACAGGATGACATTTATTCGGGTTATATACACAAGACAGTAACATTTTGGTACTACCATCTGTGATGCTAATAGTAATGAATTCAATTCCTGGATCACTAGATTTGCTCAGAACTACCGCATTCAGATTAGCTTTACAATAGACAGCAACACCCCCACCTTTTTTTACAGATCTATCATGTCTAAATACATTAAAACCATTTATATCACAAATTGTATCACAAATATTATTTGACAGCCACGTTTCAGAAACACAAATTATATCAACCAACGAATTACAAAATATGTATTTAATGTAGTCCAATTTAGCTGCATTTAAACTTCGAGCATTAAAGTGGATAATGTTGAGACCGCAATGTTGCCTACATAAAATATTAATTAATGATTTACAATTTTCGTTAGTGCCTAGTGACAAACTGTTAGAGCTGAGCATTAAAGACATACACAGGAAAAAGAAAAAAATAAGAAATTTTTGGCAAATAAGATAAAGCTAAAATAAGAGGAAAGCAAGAAGGAGTATGACCGAAAAGTAAAAAGAAAGTTATAGGCCCTGAGTGTTTTTTAAGCCAAAGAAGTAAGTAAATATTTGAGAAATAAGGATAAATTGAAAAGATACATTTTAATACGATATATAAATTACTAGCATCCCTCGTCAGCTGTAGCACCACATACAATTTTCTGAAGATCATCTTCAAAACTCATTTTAATTCCATCAGCACCCTTTGACATACGAATGAAGACAGAACCACGAAAAGTAAACGCATTAAATAAACGTTTGTTGCGTTTGTAATTGATGGCAACTTGTAAAAGTTTTCTGGTCACCAGAGTAAGGCTTTCATGAATGAAAACATTGCAATCAGAATCAACTCCAGCATCCCTCAGATTGACTGCTTTTTTTGCCCACCTACGAGACTCTTCAAAAGCCTTTAGCACACGATTACGATCAAATGGTGTATAAAATTTAATAACTACCACAGGATTAGGGTTGCTTGTTTTGGGCTTAATTTGAAAGATATCTTTCACGGGGGGCGGCATGAAGTCAATAGATCGGCATATTAAGTTAAAAGTACTTTTAATATTTTCACCATCAATATGCGGAAATCCAAATAAAACAGCAGCCGAAGCATGGTCAGAGTTATTGTTGTTATTAGAACTAGAGCTACTGTTGTTGTTGTTGTTGTTGTTGTTGTTGTTGTTGTTGTTGTAGTTATTGTTGCTGCTACAGAATGTAGACAATTGTGATTTCAAATCGTCACAAATTGAAGAGAGAGCACTGACTTGATTCTCCAACGAATGTATTTTAGAGTCATACTCAGAAAATTTCACATTAAGCTGCTGTTGGATTGAGCATACTTCATTTTCCAATTTCTCAAATTTGTCAGCAAGAACTAGTGAGAGACGCTTGAAGAGTTCATCCGCATGCTGTCTTAGTCTTTTTTCCAGTTGGACATTTTTTTGTTTAGCACTCGCAGTAAATCGCTTTTCAAAGGCCTTAAGTTGAGCGCTGAACAATGTTGCGTTGCTGTTTTGACCAACGGCCATAATTTTCGGTGTCCCCTCAGTCTTGTTGCCATTACGTAGTAGTTGTTGTTGTTCACGTTGTTGGCGAGTCTGAATAGGCGAAGGTTTCATGCTCACAAAATTTTAGCCAGCAGTAAGAGATAGAGAAGCTATAGGTCTAGGAGAATAATTGGAGGTGGCGTAGAAAGATAAGAGTCTTTATAGCGGCGTTAACCGAAACGATTGCAGCAGTGTGTGAGTTTTTTATTTCCTTCTTTAACTATATGCACAAAGAGCAAAAAGCAAAAAAAAAAAAGCACAAAGAGTGACCACAAAAAAGTTCCAATTTTTTCTTAGGAATAGTTTTTGTTTTTGTTTATATTTATTAGGATTGTTAGAGTTTGTTTATATATGTGGTTTAAGTTAATATTATTGAGTTTTAGTCAAAATTTGCTCGCAAATAAATGCACTTTATATATATGTATGTGTCTTTTTTTTCTTTGCTCTTGTTATGGAAATTCACTGTGGAACTCTGTATGTATGTTTTTATTTAGGATTCGCTGTTTTTTTTTTTTTTTTTTTTTATAACTCTGGCTGCTTGATGATGAGAACTCGACTGATTCCTTCAGAAGACCGAACGAAACTCAAAAATCTTGCTTATTCCTGAGCTGTACACGTTTTGATAGTCAATCTTGGTATGCAGGTGCTATGGGTCCAAGTGGCAGTCACTATGTAAATATATACGTTGCCACGCCCACTTTTGCCGACCACAAATCAGTAAAAATGTTTCATATCAGACGGCTTTTGCCGTAGAAGACTAAGGTTTGGTAATTTAGTTTAAATGATTACTATCAGTCAAGTGTACAAGAAATGGGCATGGCCGCACTATATCTACGCCCACTATCAAAATCATGCTTATTCCTGAGCTGTACACGTTTTGATAGTGAATCTTAGTGTGCAGGTAATATGGATCCAAGTGGCAGTCACTATGTATATATGAATGTTGTCACGCCCACTTTCAACGCCCACAAATCATTAAAAATGCTTTATATCAGACGGCTTTTGCCGTAGAAGACTAGGATTTGGTAATTTAGTTTATTTGATTACTGTCGGCCAATGTACAAAAAATGGGCGTGGCCGCACTATATCTACGCCCACTTTATCGAAATCTTGCTTATTCCTGAGTTGTACACGTTTTGATAGTCAATCTTGGTATGCAGGTGCTATAGGTCCAAGGGGCAGTCACTATGTAAAAATAAATGTTGTCACGCCCACAAATTAGTATAAATGCTTTATATCAGACGGCTTTTGACATAGAAGACTAAGAATTGGTAATTTAGGTCGAATGGACTAAATTTAGTGGAATGGATAGCCACAGGAGATAACCAAGCGCTTTGAGACACCTCAATGTAACCAAGTGCTAGCATACGATCCACTTCAGCGAAAAGAAGGTTTTCGACACCAGGAGAAACAGAAACATACCGTTGCTTGACTGGCTTTGCATTCCCAACGTCAATGACGTGACTAATCACACCGGTGCGGCCTAAGCCTTGTTCAGAAAAAGACGGAAAATTTAAAATTGTTGAATGTAATCTTGCTTGCTGACGAGCATTCAGAACATGTCTAGTCGAGTCTACTTTCCCCACGCCGCTAACGGAAGAGCAGATGTAGTTTTCCAGAAAGAGATCTCCAGCCAAGCCAAAAGCTTTCACGAAGTCAACTCCCAAATTCAAGTCTTGAGACGATGTTGGATACATCAAGAACTTGAGTGGTTTGGTGACTCCTCGAAAGGTGATGGTGATGTCGAGTACTCCTGCCGAAAAATGACTCGTCCCGTCCGCTGTCTTCAGATCAATCGAATACCTTTGCCACTTCAGTTGCCGGTTAGACATCAGTCTATGTGCCAAATTGTTGGCAATGCAACGGACAGTGGCACCAGTATCGATTAATCCTACTTACGTCTCGCCGGCTAATGAGACCGGTGCGAATGGACGAATATCATTCTCTGGAGCACTCGACAAAATCGCCGAACACGCAAACCTTTTTAAAGCTCTGACCTTGTTCCAAAATTGCCTCAATCTTGCAGTTGATCGTTGCTTCTTTCCACTCTTAGCTTGCCTCGAGCCCTCGCTCTGAAAAATCCGTCTGCGAGCAGCGTTATATTCTTGCCGTCGCACGTGCAAAGACTTGAACGTCCTTTGTGGCGCACTAGAAGCTGTAGGTTCACGTTTTAAAATTTGAATTTTAACTTTTGGTACATCTGGGATTGCCTCAGATTAGCATGCCACCACCGAAGTTAATGAGGGGCTGGTTGAAAATCTAAAACAGTATTATCCGTTGAGTTAGTTGTTGTGTTGGCGCCAGTGCTGCCAGACTCTCATGTCAGCTCGGAGACTTGACGCTGTGGCGGGAAGCTTCTGGAACTCCTTCCATGTTCCTCGTCCAGTAATTCACGCCTCCGAACAAACGCGCGAAGCTGACTTACACTACCCACCGAAACATACAGCAAACTACGTCGCACATCTAATCGCAAATTTCGTCACAAAATCTCCAACAGGGCCTGAGAATCAAGAGGCCTTTGCAAATTGTCTGTAATCTGTAAGACTGCCTCATAATATTCGTCAAACTTCTCATCAAACTTTTGTTTGTGGCTGCCCACTAAGTCCATGATGTCGAGATCGGTTCTGGGATCCGAAAATTGGCTTCGAAGCTCAGCGCACAGCGCTGTCCATTCTATTCGGGTAACACTTCGATGATACCGCCAGAACCAATCCAAGGCCTTGCCCACAAACAACAAGTGCGCATGATCAGCTAGCGCTCCAAAGTCCCCACGCAAGCTTTGCATAGTCATAGAATGCACCTGATAAATAAATTTCTCTGTAAAAAATGTGCTTACACGGCGTTGACACCATGTCTTCAATCTTCGTGAAAGACTGCGTGCAAATGCTGCACGAATTTTCCGCACACTCTACCTGAGTAGGTATATCCTCCGCGCTATGATGCAACGGCATTGCAGCTGTAGTACAAAATAAAAAAAACGATACATTGAAAAAAAATATGGTAGAATGAATCCTATTAATGTCGCAGTTGAAATTTACAAAAAAAAAAAATTTGAATATAAATATGACATAATTATTTGGTCTTAGGAGAGAATGTTGCGTTATATAAAAAAATTGAGTGTTGGTTGTTAGCTGGCTGAGTCAGGGGTTCATTCAAAAAAATTTTAAAATGTAAAAAAAAACTCCAGTTACGTTAAATGGGCTTAATGGAAGCCTCAAACTACGGAGGAATAGTCCCAAGTGAAGCGGTCGACCAGTACGATTGAACGCATTGACATCGCATTCCATGCGACACTCGACACTACCCTCCACAACACGAAAACTTTCCTCAGGAGTGCTAAAAAAACATAAAAAAAATTTATTGACTCTATTAAAGGAATTTTTTTAAAAGTTCAACTTTACACACTATAGCCGTTTTAATGGCAGACAAAAAGGAATAAATCATTTCAGTGCTTTCGACACGGATCCGTGGTAAGGTGATGCCTCAACACGAATATTCCAGGTGCCGAAACCCCGTGGATTCTATTCAAAAGAAAAAAAAAGGATACGAAATATTTGCCATCACAACTGCTAGCAAAAAAATTTTTTAATTTAATTTGCTAGAATTCACGACGCTATAACGAACATAAGTAGAGTTGGGGACCCGAAATAGTTATCGGCCCCACGTTGGGCGCCAATTTGTAGCGGAGCGAAAATGAGCCATGACCGGCAAGTAGAACAAAAAAAAACTATTTAAAATTTGTTTACGTCTGGCAATGCTGACCGGTAAGGCCGGCAAATGAAGCAGCAGCCCTATCTCGATAGTTTTGAGGGCGCACGGTGAATGCACCCCTGTGAATCCTGCACAGATTAATAGCCAGGGCACCTGCTTTCCTCAGCCGACGCCACCGCCCCTGGTCAGGTGACCCGCTGACACGAGGTTGGACACGACTGCACGTGCATGTGCTTGATAGCCACTATGCCTGCAGTTCGGGATATGTGGGGGGGTTCGTGTGGCATAACAAATAACGCGTCGCAATTCAAACGAAAACGAAAAAAAACAAAATTACCGGAGCCTGGAAAGAAATAAACAAAAACAATATAATTACAAAAACAAAAGGTTGGAAGCCCAAGGCTCATCCAACCAATAACCAACCTCGAGCCCAGATGGACTGGCTCGGCCCACACTATTCCCACCCTTCCTGAAGGATCCGGGGCAAAACAAATCTGTATCTTCCCCTAACGCAAACATTCTCCCTTCGACCAAATAAGAAGACCTTAGTGTTTCATGATACTATCCAATTTTATGAAAAAATTTTTAAATCTCAAGAACTAATTTATATTTTTTTTATATATTTTTTTTTATTACGAAAAATAAATAAAATATTTATGTATTTTAAATTTTATATTTGACAGAAAAAAAAACTTGTATAACATTTTTATTTTTATCATTTTTTTTAACATAAGAGGTTTATTTCATTTTTAGTTTTTATTTCATGTTCTGTTTATTTGATTTTTACTATTATTTTTCTTTTATTTTTAAATCAAAGGTTATTTTTGTTATGTTTAAAATTTAAAAAATTTCATTTATTTTTTGTCATCTAAAAAAAGTTAATTTTATTCAGCTTCAACAAAAAAAAATGTTTTAACTAACTATTATAACTAACTAACTACGTTATAATAACTATTTTATATTTCTTATTTTATTATTCTTATTTTATTATTCTTAATATTTATTATTATTTTATTCTATTATGTTTATTGAAATGTATGGTTATATTTATTATTTTATATGTGTTCATTGTTTTAGTTATTTTATTTTATTTTTTTTTTATTATATGTATTTAAATTCAACGACTAGCAGTTTGCCTTATTTGTAATAGTCGTTGCTCCAGTTATTAAATATGTTTGCGTAAGCAACAAAATATTATGTTAATTTTAAACAAGTAGAAAATTTTCTTTGTTTACATTCTTTATTGTTTTGCTCAATTTCGTAAATTGCATTGTGAGTAACTGCAAACTATATTGGCGGTCGTTGACCAAAGCTAGGTTTTATTTATGTCAATAAAAATATTGTTTCCGCAATTCAACGTCAGCATATTGCCGGTCGCTAAACTGAAGTATGCAATATGCTGACCAATAACCAACTTATGATGTAATTAGCAATAAGTTACTATATAAGTGTTCAAAATTAAATTAATAAAGGAGTTACAATTAAAACTTCAAACAAAACTAATCGTTTCAATTATCATCGTTGCTACCAGTTCAAGTGCTGGGAGTAACATCATCGAACTCAAGTTCACCAATTTAACTTAGATCATGTGCTAAGTTGAAGCCTTGGTACTTGAACAATTCAGCGTACACAGCGCAACATTTGGTGACCCCGAGAGAAGACAACAATCTTCTGATTAAATAAGGACATCATATCGGCAACAATCCACAGCGTGAGTCATTTAGTGAACCCGAGATAGGAAGCACAGATTTCTGAAAATTTCTACTAAATGCGTAAATTTTAATTTCGTTAAGCGTGATAGCATAAAAGTTCGTCGCGAATAAAATTTCGATCGTCCATCACTTGGACACATCAACCACATTGCGTTGTACAATAGCGTGAGCCGTTTAGTGATTTTAAAGAAGACAACAATAGAGCAGGACAATATTCCTGAGTTCCTGAAATTATTTGAACATTTGGACAATTTGAGAACATCGACATGTCCACATTCGACGAAATCAAGGAAAGATTAAAAGCTACGGTGATGAGATACAGAAGATCATCACCAATTTCAAGAAAGATGGCGCAGACAGAAAGAAGACCGCAGCATACTTTCATGAGCAACTTCAAAATCTTGATAGAGCCTGGAATCAATTTGAAGAAGACGATACAGCTTTACGGTCGTTACACAAGGTACCAATGGATCATGAGTACTTTACATCAGGGTACTACGACAAAGTCAAAGCAATAGCAACTGAATACATCAATATTTTTCAAATCTAAGTACAGCAGCTTGGATCAGTGGCAGGTGCTACTTCTCAGTCAACTGCAGCTAGCAACACGCAAACCTTGGCAACCGGTGGAAGATCTACTGCAGGGCAACAAATGCCGGAATCTGAATCAGTAGTCAGCATAGCAAGCAGCTTGCGTATCCAACGTGCGCTTATGACGTCATTGCATCGTCTCTTAAATGGAATTATAGATACGGTAGAACAATCGCAAGAATTTTACGAAGGCAACACAGAGCGGCTAAGAAAATTATGGAATGCTCATAGCTCATAGCTCATCTCCAGAAGAACAAGGCTATGACTACTGCACTTATTTAGACACAGAAGTGCTTGTACACAATCAGATAATTAATCTGTCAACGAAGTCCAGAGTGCAAACTTCTTCAGCAGATACCGTTCAGCAATCTTGCAGGCTGCCAAAGATCTCCATTCCAAAATTCGATGGTGATTACCTCAAATGGCAACAATTTTGACATTTTTTCAGAAATGGTACATAAAACTTCAATACCCCCAATACATAAAATGTGGTATTTGAAGTCAAACTTAACTGGTGAAGCGGAAAGAGTCATCAGGCATTTAACATTGACCCAGGACAATTACAGCATTGCCTGGAAGGCGCTTCAAGACCGATACCAAAACAGAAGGGTATTGGCTTCAACATTGCTACAACGAATAATAGGACATCCAATCCTAGCAGCAGATAACGCGTCGTCATCAGCATTAAAAAATCTTCATGCTACAATACATGAGAGTATTTTAGCCTTACAAAATCTAGGCATAGACACGTCATCATGGGATCCAATACTCTTGCACATACTCGTAAAGAAGTTGGATAGACAAGGCCACATATTGTATGAGCAATCATTAAAAAATCCCAAGGAAATCCAAACCATTAAGGAATTCCTGTTGTTTCTCGAACATCGTTTCCAATCATTGAAGGCACTTGGTGGAAGGGAAAGGCCAACATCATCAAGAGCAACAGCATCAATAGCAGCAACTTCTTTCAAAAAAGGATGCAGCTACTGTTCAATCGAAGATCATCCAATATATTATTGTGATAAATTCCTGAAGCTAGCTGTATCCGACCGTTTGAACTGGGTGCAAAGGCAAAGGCTGTGTGTCAACTGCTTCAAACACGATCTCAGCTCAAAAACGTGCAAAGCAAAATCATGCAGCAAGTGTAGTAAAAGACATAATTCACTGTTACACTTGAATCCCACAAACCAGGTTCCAAATGAGAAAAGGTGTCCAGAAAATTCTAAACAACATTCCAGCAGAGAAGTAACTGCATCCAACGCATCCATAACTTTAGCTGCAGCCGAAGTGATGTCGTCTCACAGGAGCTATGTACTGTTAGCAACAGCTAAAATCACAGCTAAAATTACAGCAACAAACGGGCAGTCTGGTGAATTCAGAGCACTCCTTGACTCCGGCTCTCAGATTAATATCGTGACCGAACGACTCATCAAACGACTGAACATTGCTCCATCTAAGGCAGCGCTTTACATTGAAGGCATTGGTGACGAAACAAAAAATGCAACACAACGTATTAATTTCGAACTTCAATCAAGAACAACCAACTTTTCAACAAGGGTAGAAGCATTCGTTTTGCCAAACATTGTTACAGTTCAACCAGCTCAACCATTAGACGGCTCCTCATGGTCCATTCCTGGAAACATAGCTGGCCGATCCAGCATTTTATGAGCCAGGAAAGAATGATGTACTACTGGGAGAAGAATTCTATGTTAGTTTAATGTCAACTGGTCGAATCGAGCTTTCTCCAGAGTTACCAATCCTACAGAACACATTGCTAGGTTGGATCATCAGCGGTAAAATTAATAACGATTCAGCCTCAAATGCAACCACTTGTGCAGTTCAATGTTCTGATGAATGTTCAACCGACGAACTGATACAAAAGTTCTGGAAATTTGATGATATCGATGGAACCGATACCAACCTTACGCTCGCAGACAAGCACTGTGAGACCCATTTCAAGCAAAACACAATTAGAAACAGTGAAGGTAGATTCGTCGTGAAACTACCACTATCCGATCACCCGAGCAGCTTAGGCGATTCTAGGACTATTGCATTCAAGAGATCTTTGGCATTAGAGACACGTATGGCAAAAACTCCAGCCTTGAAAACACAATATGTCGAATTTATGAAGCAATACATAGAACTAGGACACATGAGTGAAATCAGTCTTAATGATATCCAACATCCACATTGCTTTATTCCTCATCACTGCGTCTTAAAACCATCAAGCACAACAACACAATTGAGAGTTGTCTTTGATGCATCAGCTAAGACGTCATTAGGATTATCGCTTAACGACATCATGTACACTGGTCCAACTGTACAAAGCGACTTATTCTCAATACTATTGAGGTTTCGACTACCAAGATTTGTCTTCACCACAGATATCGAGAAGATGTACAGACAAATCTTAATTGATCAAGCCGATCGCAGCTTACAGCTCATTTTGTGGAGGGAAACCGAAACCGATCCTCTAAAGCACTATCAGCTCAACACCGTAACTTACGGAACATCTTCAGCTCCATACTTAGCAACTAATTGCTTACAACAGTTAGCAGAGAGAAACATCGAAAGATATCCACTAGGTGCCCAAGTGTTACGCGACAGTTTTTATGTTGATGATGGTGTGAGTGGATCAGACAGTCTAATGACATCCATGGAAACCCAAAAACAACTAACAACACTTCTTCAAGAGGCAGAATTTAAGCTTCGTAAATGGTGTGCAAACCATCCCAAGTTATTGCAAGGAATACCTCCACAGGATCAAGAAGTTAATCTTGACTTTGAAAATGCTTCAACCAAAACATTAGGATTAACCTGGATTCCTAAAGCAGATCATTTTTGCGTAGCAACGAATCTGGAAAATAATTCAAGCATAACAAAACGCACAATCATCTCAGACACAGCAAGAATATTTCGCAGTCATCACTGCGAAAATATTTATTCAACAATTGTGGCAGCTTAAGTTAGCATGGGATGATTCTTTACCATTAGAATTAGAAGCAACTTGGTCAACATTTCGAAATGAGCTAAGAACTTTAAAAAATGCATGCGTTCCTAGGCATGTCTTCAATTGTCAAAGGCCAAGTACGATTCAAATTCACACATTCGTGGACGCATCTGAAAGGGCTTATGGCGCTGTAATTTATCTTCGGTCAAAACTACCAAATAATAGTTTAATCGTCAGATTGTTATGTGCCAAATCACGGGTGGCACCTCTTAAACGTCAAACATTCCCTCGCTTAGAGTTATGTGCTGCAGTGCTTGGGGCGGAATTAACATCAAGGGTAAGGAAAGATCTACAATTAACGGCTGAGATTTCGTATTTTTGGTCAGACTCAGAAATTGTGTTATCCTGGATAAATTCATCATCTGCATCATTGCGAACTTTCGACGTTAATCGAGTGAGCAAGATCCAAGACCCCACCATTCCAACTCAATGGCGTCATGTAAGCTCAAAGGTAAATCCTGCTGATGTTATTTCGCGAGGACTCCAGCTTACTAAATTAATGACGTGCAACTTATGGTTCTATGGGCCCCTATTTTTACACGGAAATTCATCACATTGGCCCAAACCATTTGTTAACAATGATCATATATCAACGGATCCGGAACGTAAACCAAAGGTCCAGAGTCTAGCTGCAACCACGTCCACTGGATTAGAAGATATCGTGTACAACATAAATCACAGGAATTCTTTCAAAATACTACAAAGGGTAGTGGCGTATGTTTTGAGATTCATCCAAAACCTCGAACGAACAACACAAGTTTCACTCAGCGTCGAGGAATTAAATGCTGCACTGACAGTAATCATAGCATCTACACAATCCTCTGATTTCAGCAAGGAAATCAAACAAATATAGGCCCACCATGAAATCGACAGTTCCAGTTCACTTAAAGACCTAGCACCCTTTATTGACGACAATGGAATTCTTCGAGTTGGAGGACGGTTGGCAGAATCAACATTATCCTTTGGCGCCAAGCACCCCATGTTACTACCATATAACGATCCTATAGCTAAATTGATATTAGTAAAGCTACATATTGATAATTTTCACTGTGGTCCACAGAACTTATTAGCAGCTTCAAGACAAAATTTTTGGATAATCAAGGGAAAAATTATGGCAAGAAGTGTTGTACAACACAGCGTCCGTTGCACCAAGACAAAACTAAAACTCTTCGATCAAATAATGGGAAACCTACCTGCATCCAGAGTGACACTTTCACGTCCATTTTCGCACACCGGTGTAGATTTTTGTGGTCCATTTTGGGTCCATTATAAGATTCGTGGAAAGAAACCTCATAAAGTTTATATTGCCGTCTACTGTTGCTTTGCTACGAAGGCAGTCCATTTGGAGGTAGTAACAGACCTAACAACGGAAGCATTTATTGGATCACTCAAGCGATTTGTTTCTCGGCGTGGACAATGTGATACCATATATTGTGACAATGCCACCAATTTTGTTGGGGCGAGTAATAAACTGGAGGAACTAAAGGACGTATTCTATGCCACTGCTTTAACAGAAAGGATCATAAGAACATGTAGTGATCGCGGAATAAATTTCAAATTCATTCCTCCCAGAGCTCCTCATTTTGGAGGCCTGTGGGAAGCCGCAGTACCGTCATCTAAACAATTGATGCTGCGTAGCGTATCCACAGCATCTCTAACTCATGAGGAGCTTGAGACGCTCGTCATAGAAATAGAAGCAATTCTAAATTCACGACTGCTCACTCCATTGTCATCAGACCCAAACGATTTATCAGCATTAACACCCGGGCATTTCTTGATTGGCGAACCCTTGACTGCACATATCGATAGGAGTACACCACATAATACAGTTACCTTATCGACTCGGTGGAAATTGGTCGCGCAACTCAAGTATGAATTCTGGAATCGATGGTCCCGAGAATACCTCAATCTACTACAACAAAGACATAAGTGGAATAACCAATCAGAAAACTTCCATGAAAGTCAGTTGGTTATTATTAAGGAGGACAACGTGCCTGTTTCAAGTTGGCCACTCGGCAGAATCGAAAAGGTTTACAAGGGAAACGATGGAAAGATCAGAGTAGCTGACGTAAAAACAGCGTCAGGTATTTTGAAACGTCCAGTCCACAGATTGGCACCATTATTCAATCAAGAGGAAGACATCGATAATCCTTCAGTACAAAAGGAACGAACTCATTTACGGCACAGGCCAGCAAGTGATGAGGACTCAAATTATATGCCTCCAAAGAGACGAAAATCAACAACCAATCCGTTACTGTTAACAATCCTCATCTCCTTATTACTACTTCCTGCAGTACTTGGAACTACAATTCACGTTAAGCAATTTGGCCCTTATCCAGGATTATACTTTCAAGGCATCGGAACATCGAGAATAATAACAGCAGAATGGAAATTGCTAGTCTATTATGACTTAGCTCCCTTCTGGACAGAAATCAGAATATTTTCATCTGAAATAGCAACACTTCAAAATTTATGTTCAAAGACACATCAGCCAACTACCTGCGACACATTAGCAAAAAACTTTGAGTTCACCAGAGACAAACATCTACAGGATAAAGATACGCTATACTAGATACTAGTTACGAGATAATAGTCGAAAAAGAAGAGCAGCACTCAACATAGTTGGAAACGTTGCTCGCACGTTATTCGGTGTATTGGACTCTGACTATGCAGAAGAAGTGTCAAAGACAATCAGTCAGGTCAAAGCAAATAGAGATCATATTCTACGGTTACTGCAAAACCACACCTCAATCATCGATTCCACACTGAACATAATTAAACAGGATGAAATCACTACAAAGAGTAAAATAACGGATTTTCAAGATAAAATAGATCTTCTTATGAACACGTTAGACGACGATTCAAACCAAATCAGACTCATTCAAATTATTACATCATTAACAGCACAACTCACGTTAATGGTTGCGAATCTACAACAAATTCATTCAGAAATAATCAATGTTCTGAATGCCTCAACAATTAAAAAATGTAATCAATTCCATTAGTGGTCATCTTCATCCAGCTCGATCATTGCCCGTTGATTCAAATAATCTAATACAAATTTACAAAATCATGAAGGCAGAAGGAGCAGTGACCAAAAATGAAGTGATATTTGAAATAATGCTGCCTCTCATAGATCATCAACATTTCGACTTATTCCACATAACTCCCATTCCAACAAAGGGAAATGGAGGTCTAATTTCAATAGAAACTAAAGTCACATTCTTAGCCGCCAATTCACATCGAGACCAATTTATTTACTTAAGTTCTGAAGATCTAAACTCATGTTTTACCATGAAAAGAAACCTTTCCATATGCGACAACAAGAGACCAAAGTTTAGCAGAGAATCATCTGTTCATGCTTGTGAATTTCATATGTTCAATAATAAAACCACCACACAATGCAGACTAAACCAGTTGCAAGGAAAATCTTCTTGGACGCAACTACAGCACAGGAACATGTGGATCTTTGCAACAATGTTAGACATCGAAATATCAGTGGTGTGCGACATTCAAGCCACACAATTGACTCTAACAGGTTCAGGCTTGTTAACAATTTCATATAAACTCAATTAACATCGTTGCTACCAGTTCAAGTGCTGGGAGTAACATCATCAAACTCAAGTTCACCAATTTAACTTAGTTCATGTGCTAAGTTGAAGCCTTGGTACTTGAGCAATTCAGCGTACACAACGCAACAATATGTTAAAAAAATCTTGTTTTATTTTTATTTTAATAAAAATATTTTTTGTTTACTTTAATTAAATACAAAAAATTTTTATTGCATAAATTTTAATTAAAAGAAGTTTTATTGAATATAGATTTTTAATTAATAAATAAAAATCTTTATTTAGTTTTATTTATATAAAAATTTTTATTTAATATTTATTCAATATTTATTTTAAGTTTTTATTTAATTTTATGCTTTAAATAACATTTTTATTATTATTTTAACAAAAATTTTAGTTTTAATTTGATAAATTTTAGTTTTTATTTTTTTTATTTTAGTTGCGTATATTAAGTTTAATTTTACTAGTAGCAAAATTTTATCAATTTTCGCTTAATTTATGTTCATCTTTTGTTTAACATTTTGTTTTTTTGTTTTTGTAAATAAATTTTTATTTTAAAATTGTCATTTATTTTAATTTTTATTTATTATTAATTAAATTTTATTTTTAAAATTTCATAAAAATTTTAATGTATAA
Organism: Coremacera marginata; assembly: GCA_914767935.1. Taxonomy (NCBI): domain Eukaryota; kingdom Metazoa; phylum Arthropoda; class Insecta; order Diptera; family Sciomyzidae; genus Coremacera; species Coremacera marginata. The sequence goes on along the minus strand of OU612045.1, from coordinate 86,027,833 downwards.
TTTTATTTTTTTTTCGTATTAATCAAAATTTTGTTTAATCTGATTCTAAATTTTTAATAAAAAAAAATAAATCTTGATTAAATTACTGGAAGGTATTTTCCAAAAAAAAAGCAACAAAAACAAACTTAGTTAAAATAAACAACCGCTAGCATTGGTAAAATTCTTAAAAGGAATACCGAACCGTTAGTCTGTCCTTTTCTTTTTTTTTTCCTAATGGCTGCTTCGTTCTTTTAAAGCACTTGGAAAACAAAAAAAAATTAAAAAATCTTACTATATACGAAAATCAAAAGTAAAACCAGGGTTTGATGGGTTTCGTGGCTGTCATCGTTGCCGATGCGATTGCTGAACCAGCTGCTTTGGCTGGTAGCTGCGGATATTGTCAATGGGCGCAGGTTGGCTGCAGGTTGTTGCGATTCAATAGCTGCTGCTTGTGCGGTTGGCCTGTTGTTACGGAGCGCCGCTGTGTTGCAAGTAGCTTCTGGCTTTTGTGCAGCTGCTCCTCATAGACCCTGCTTTTGTGGGTGATGTTGCTGCTGATATCGTCAATGGGCGCTTGCTTGCTCTTGACTGCAAGTAAAGGAAGGAGTTGATGGCTGCTGTAGATTTTGGTGGGCGCCGCTATGGGTGCCGTTGAGGTTGCGGTTGTGCGATCCAATAGCCACTGCTGCTGTTAGATGATGATATAGATTGGTTTAGTTGTGGTGCTGGCGAGCTATTTTCTTCGCCGCTGATGTGGCGCACGGCACGGAGGGGGTTTCCTGCTACTTGCTAGCTGATAGTGAGTTCGCTGATGCTCTAATAGCCGCTGTTTGTGCGGTTGACCTGTTGTTACGGAGCGCCGCTGTGTTGCAAGTAGCTGCTGGCTTTTGTGTAGCTGTGCAAAAAAAACTTTTAGCAATTTACCAGCACCCACCTCACTGTGCCTTTACCTGCTCATCATAAACTCTGCTGTTGTTGGTGATGTTGCTGCTGGGGCGCCGATTATGCCGATGCTCTCGCCTCCCAAAGATCCATAACGAAAAAGGCTTTTTCTTTTCTTTTCTATGTCGGAAATTTGCCATTTGCCTTTCACTTGTCAAATTTTATTGACACGTCGAAAATATGTCAACTTGGGGGTGTTCAATAAGTTATATGAATTTAATCACTAATTTAGGGAATATGCCACTTTCACAAAGATGGGTGACACACCTTTTTAACGAACTTAAATCCCAATGATCATACACACTGTGGACCTTTCAGCCCTAACTAACGCATTCGAAGTGCGACAGCTGCAAAGGATCTGCGACAGATGTCAAAAGTACATAAAAACTGTCAGAACTGGCTAGAAAACAAAGGCCAGAAATTAAGAGAGAAACGTCAATTTTAAATAAAACAGAAATGTCAGATATTAATAATAGAACTGTCAGCGTTGTAATCCAAAAATGCAAGGATATTGATGGAGGGAAATGTCAGATTTTAATGTAAGAAACTGTCAGAATCAAATGAAGTTAGAATGGTCTGCGTAAGAAAAATTAACAATGTCGGATTTAAATTAAAGAAAGCGTCCGATATTAATGAGAGAAAAATGTCAAATTTAAAAGAAAAATGTCAGATATAAAAAATAATAAACTGACAGATTTGAATAAAGTAAAAATGTCAAATACTACTGTTAGCGAAGTCATTTAAATGTCAGATTTAGAAAAAAATGAGGAATTTGGATGAGAGAAAAAAAATGTCAGCTGTCAAAATCAAAGTGTCCGCTGTCAAAGTCATCTGTCAGCTGTCAAAGTTAAACTGTCAACTGTCACAACTGTCATGAGCAGTATGTCACTCATGTTTGCACACGATTCTGTTATGGCGAATTCTAGCCTCCATGTTCAAATGTGGATTCAACTTCCTAGTCAAAACCACCTTCAAACATCGAAGCAAGAATTCACCACTTTGTGTGCAGTTACAAAACAGTTCTTCGGAAAAAGTTGAACACTTGTTGCAAGGACTGAAGGCACTATTCCCTAATGTTTTTAGCGTGAAACACCCCCAGCTGCTTATTAGCCATATCAGCCAGCTCATAGTACGCCAAACCTATCTTCTTAATGACTCTAGCTTTCTCAAAAACGTTCGCCAGCTTCGCATTAAAATGCTCAGAGGCTTTACTTTGGGCAAAACTTCTTCGATACACGACCTGACCAACCTCAAAACTCACAGGTCGTGAACGCATATTATACAGCTTCTCATTCTTCTCATATGCCTGTCGCAAGTTCTCTCGCACTTGTTCTCGAATCAACTTAGTTCTCTCTTCAGGCATAGTTTCAGGGTTGGATCTTCCAATAGTTTTAACTTCCGTAGAAGTTCATAATTTTTTGCATGACAAATCATATTTTGTCCAAAAACAATAAAATACTGCGAGAAACCAGCCGAAGAGTGAACTGAGCTGTGGAGAGCTGTGCTAATCGCAGACAAGGACTCATCCCAATCCTTTTGGTCCTCTACTACTACTGCGTTAGCTTGAGGAGAGTAATTAGCCGTAAAACTATGCGTTACACCATAAGTTTTCAATAAATCTTATTTGTAAATTAATTACGACCTTCTTTCATAAGTTTTTAAGTTATGTGTTTATATAACTCCAATAATTTTTCAATTATTAAAGGTTATATTTTATCGAGCTCAAGGTCAATGTTGCTTTCCGAAGAAAACAACTGAAGGAAAAACAACTAACAATAACAATACCCTATATAGAGTATCAATCACATAGCAGACTAGACAGCTGTTTCGTTGGCCGCTACACCAACTCATCAGTAGCTTTTTTTCGTGATTCTTGCTGTGATCCACTAAGCTCTTATGCAATTAGTAGACTACCCTGAATTGCGGTACGAGAATACAAATGATATGAAAGCAGGTTAAAGTTCTTTTTAATTTGTGAAGCATACTTTCAGGGAAAGTATGTTCTATTATTCGAAGATAGATCAAAGCTTTTCTAAATACTCAAAGATTTTGTTGTGCTAGTTGTTGTTGCTCTTCTATTTCACAGTCGACCTTAGCTTCAGCAGTTAGCTGATATTAAACTATGACGACATGAAGATTTGTTTCTTTTGAAAACTTAGATAAATCTCTAAATTTATTAGACTTAAAGTGAACACCATTGTTCGTTGTGATAATTTCCGGAACGCCAAAAATAGAGAAAATTAGGTTTTCTAGAAATTCAACAATTTTCTTCGCGGTAAAAATACGAATGGGTTCTAAAAAATGGAATTTTGAAAGGTGGTCAAGCACAATCACGAGACCCACGTTCCCTGAGCGTGACCTAGGGTAAGGCCCTAAGAGGTCTACGTAGAGTCTCTGAAAGATTCGCATCGAAGTAAGCTGTTGACCCATAGGCGGACGAAGTATGTAATTAGGAGCCTTGGTCATTTTGCAGACCTCGCAAGCTACAACGTAATCACGAACTTGTTTTGCCATTCGTGGCCAAAAATAAAACATTTTCAAGCGGGTAAGTGTTTTGTGAATCCCACCATGGGAACTCATTGGGTGATCATGAGCTTCAACAATGAGAGACATTCTCAATTCCTCAGGCACCCAGAGTTTCCATGACTGTTCTTCTTGAGTGGGATCACCACTGGCAAATTCACACCGCTTGTAAATCAAACCATCGACTACCTGAATGTCAGGCTGCTGACTGCTAACCTTTTGGAATTCCTCGACAAGTTTTAGATAATTCTCGGTTTTAAAAGGTGCTGACGTAAAATCTAAAACTGTCGAGATCGCAGTCGAGTTCTCTGTTAGTTCTGAAATTTCAACGGCTTCAGGCGAATGCACTCTCGATAAAGAATCGGGAACAACGTTTTGGCTACCTTTGCGATGAAGAATGGTAAATTTGAAACCTTGCAGTTTCAATGCCCAGCGAGCAAGCCTGCCATGCAAATCGGTTTGGCCCATCAACCATTTTAAAGAGGCGTGATTGGTGATCACTTCGAATTCATGCCGCTCGACATAAGCTCGGAATTTTTTCGTTTCTTTGCGCTTGATTAAATTTATGCGACATGTACGCAATCGGGACATCATTACCCTCATCATCGCACTGAGCCAAAACTGCTCCGACTCCATACTGGGATGCATCGCACTGGATGGAAAACGGACGAGAAAAATCAGGGCTGTGAAGTACTGGTGCACTACAAAGGTTTTTTTTTTGAGGGCCTCAAAAGCTGCTCTCGACTCATCAGTCCAAACAAATTTTTTCGCTTTTTCCAACATGTTGGTCAACGGTGTCGAAATGGAAGCGTAATTGAGCACGAACCGTCGGTACCATCCACAAGCTCCAAGAAAACGACGAAGCTGTCGAACAGTTTTTCGCAAGGGAAAATCTCGAATTGCCCTCACTTTTTCTGGATCGGTACTTATGGTTCCATGCCCGATCACGTGACCAAGATAATGAATTTGCTTAAGCAAAATTTTGCTTTTTTCAATGTTGATGGTTAGACCAGCATGTCGGATGCAATTGGCTACTCCTGCAGCAAAGATAAATAATCGTCAAACGTCTCGGTGATTAACAATAAATCGTCTAGGTAGACAAAAACCTTAGTGCTCAAGGGAGCAGGTATGACCTTGTCCATCAAGCGAGACATCGTCTGCGGTGCATTACATAGGCCGAAAGACATTATAACGAACTGGTACAGAGGTCGATTTGGCACTATGAAGGCTGTCTTATCCCTTGACGCTACATCTAATGGAATCTGCCAGAAGGCGTCCTTGAAATCCAAGCTCGAAATAAATTGAGCTTTTGGAAGCCGACTGAGGATTCCGTTAATGAGCGGCAAAGGATAGGCATAACCTCACTTTGTTTGGTTTGACGATCAAAGCCACAGGAGATGACCAAGCGCTTTGAGACACCTCAATATAACCAAGTGCTAGCATACGATCCACTTCAGCGAAAAGAAGTTTTCGACACCAGGAGAAACAGAAAAATGCCGTTGCTTGACTGGCTTTGCATTCCCAACGTCAATGACGTGACTAATCAAACCAGTGCGGCCTAAGCCTTGTTCAAAAAAAGACGGAAAATTTAAAATTGTTGAATGTAATCTTGCTTGCTGACGAGCATTCAGAACATGTCTAGTCGAGTCTACTTCCCCCACGCCGCTAACGGAAGAGCAGATGTAGTTTTCCAGAAAGAGATCTCCAGCCAAGCCAAAAGCTTTCACGAAGTCAACTTCCAAATACAAGTCTTGAGCATTCAGAACATGTCTAGTCGAGTCTACTTCCCCCACGCCGCTAACGGAAGAGCAGATGTAGTTTTCCAGAAAGAGATCTCCAGCCAAGCCAAAAGCTTTCACGAAGTCAACTTCCAAATACAAGTCTTGAGACGAAGTTGGAACCATCAAGAACTTGAGTGGTTTGGTGACTCCTCGAAAGGTGATGGTGGTGTCGAGTACTCCTGCCGAAGAATGACTCGTCCCGTCCGCTGTCTTCAGTCCAATCGAATACCTTTGCCACTTCAGTTGCCGGTTAGACATCAGTCTATGTGCCAAATTGTTGGCAATGCAACTGACAGTGGCGCCAGTATCGATTAATCCTACTAACGTCTCGCCGGCTAATGAGACCGGTGCGTAAGGACGAATATCATTCTCTGGAGCACTCGACAAAACCGCCGAACTCGCAAACCGTTTTTAAAGCTCTGACCTTGTTCCAAAATTGCCTCAATCTTGCAGTTGATCGTCGCTTCTTTCCACTCTTAGCTTGCCTGGAGCCCTCGCTCTGAAAAATCCGTCTGCGTGCAGCGTTATATTCTTGCCTTGAACGTCCTTTGCGGCGCACTAGAACCTGTAGGTTCACGTTTTAAAATTTGAATTTTAACTTTTGGTACATCTGGGATTGCCTCAGTTTGGCATGCCACCACCGAAGTTAATGAGGGGCTGGTTGAAAATCTAAAAAAGTATTATCCGTTGAGTTAGTCGCTGTGTTGGCGCCAGTGCTGCCAGACTCTCATGTCAGCTCGGAGACTTGACGCTGTGGCGGGAAGCTTCTGGAATTCCTTCCATGTTCCTCGTCCAGTACCCAGTACCCACCGAAACATACAGAAACATACAGCAAACTACGTCGCATATCTAATCGCAAATTTCGTCACAAAATCTCCAACAGGGCCTGAGAATCAAGAGGCCTTTGTAAATTGTCTGTAATCTGTAAGACTGCCTCATAATATTCGTCAAACTTCTCATCAAACTTTTGCTTGTGGCTGCGCACTAAATCCATGATGTCGAGATCGGTTCTGTGATCCGGGAATTGGATTCGAAGCTCAGCGCACAGCGCTGTCCATTCTATTCGGGTAACACTTCGATGATACCGCCAGAACCAATCCAAGGCCTTGCCCACAAACAACAAGTGCGCATGATCAGCTAGAGCTCCAAAGTCCCCACGCAAGCTTTGCATAGTCATAGAATGCACCTGATAAATTAATTTATCAATAGTCAGCGCACTATCTCTACCGCTGAAGGTAATCTTCCAGTTAGAAATTTTGCTGGCTACACTCTCTACCAACACAAAGTGCGAGGACCACCCTGGAACACCGCTGGCATTGTGCAACTGCTTAGTCAGTGGTGGAGGACCTGGAAAGCCCTGAGGATAACCTATACCGTATCCGACATCTGGAAGTGGAGCGTGGTGGAAATGAGGTGGTTGAAAATTCGACAAATGCTGGTTAGTAGCAGCCGGCATTGATGCTCCAGCGTGTTGGACACCCCGCGATGGAACAAGATGTGGAGTTGATCCGTGAGGAGTGTGTCTGACCGGGCTTAAATTGAGTTTTGAGAGTTCGGTTCGAACTGCCTTATTAATCAAAAGCTGCAATTCGTTATCAGAATATGAGTGCGATGCCACGCTGGACTGAAGTTTATCAGATGGAACTTGATATTGCGCACTTGCAGTTTGATCTGAGAACCGTTCGACCGACTCTGGTGCCGGAATAACCACGTTTGAATTTCGTGACTGCCTGAAACTTAAGTTTATTTGGCTTCTAGTGGCCGGACGTTCTTTCCTGACCGCACCCTGGCTCGCATCAGATTTACCTGGTGACGGTAAAAATGACGAAGCAACTACTAGAGCTGGTTGATATTGCTTAAGTTTCTTTTCGCTACATAGCGTGCGGCATAGCGGACAACTGTGGCTCTTAAGGATCCACTGGGATATACAGGCTCTGTGAAAAATGTGCTTACACGCCGTTGACACCATGTCTTCAATCTTCGTGAAAGACTGCGTGCAAATGCTGCACGAATTTTCCGAACACTCTACCTGAGCAGGTATATCCTCCGCGCTATGATGCAACGGCATTGCAGCTGTAGTACAAAATCAAAAAAAACGATACATTGAAAAAAAATGGTAGAATGAATCCTACTAATGTCGCAGTTGAAATTTAGAAAAAAAAAAAAATTTGAATATAAATATGACATAATTATTAGGTCTTAGTAGAGAATGTTGCGTTACATAAAAAAATTGAGTGTTGGTTGTTAGCTGGCTGAGTCAGAGGTTCATTTAAAAAAATTTTCAAATGTAAAAAAAAACTCCAGTTACGTTAAATGGGCTTAATGGAAGCCTCGAGCTACGGAGGAATAGTCCCGAGTGAAGCGGTCGACCAGTGTGATTGAACGCATTGACATCGCATTCCATGCGACACTCGACACTACCCTCCGCAACACGAAAACTTTCCTCAGGAGTGCTAAAAAACATAAAAAAATTTATTGACTCTATTAAAGGAAATTTTTTAAAAGTTAAACTTTACACACTATAGCCGTTTTCATGGCAGACAAAAAGGAATAAATCATTTCAGTGCTTTCGACACGGATCCGTGGTAAGGTGATGCCTCAACACGAATATTCCAGGTGCCGAAACCCCGTGGATTCCATTCAAAAGAAAAAAAAAAACGATATAAAATATTTGCCATCACAACTGCTAGCAAAAAAATTTTGTTATTTAATTTGCTAGAATTCACGACGCGATAACGAACATAAGTAGAGTTGGGGAACCGAAATAGTTATCGGCCCCACGTTGGGCGCCAATTTGTAGCGGAGCGGAAATGAGCCACGACCGGCAAGTAGAACAAAAAAAAAAATATTTAAAATTTGTTTACGTCTGGCAATGCTGACCGGTAAGGCCGGCAAATGAAGCAGCAGCCCTGGCTCGATAGTTTTGAGGGCGCACGGTGAATGCGCCCCTGTGAATCCTGCACAGATTAATAGCCAGGGCACCTGCTTTCCTCAGCCGACGCCACCGCCCCTGGTCAGGTGACCCGCGGACACGAGGTTGGACACGACTGCACGTGCTTGTGCTTGATAGCCACTATGCCAGCAGTTTGGGAGATGTGGGGGGTTCGTGTGGCATAACAGATAACGCGACGCAATTCAAACGAAAACGAAAAAAAAAATTACCGGAACCTGGAAAGAAATAAACAAAAACAATATAATTACAAAAACAAAAGGTTGGGAGCCACAGGCTCACCCAACCAATAACCAACCTCGAGCCTAGATGGACTGGCTCGGCCCACACTATTCCCACCCTTCCTGGAGGATCCGGGGCAAAACAAATCTGTATCTTCCCCTAACGCAAACATTCTCCCTTCGACCAAATAAGAAGACTTTAGTGTTTCATGATACTATACAATTTCATGCCAAAATTTTTAAATCTTAAGAACTAATTTACATTTTTTTTATATATTTTTTTTTTATTACAAAAAATAAATAAAATATTTATGTATTTTAAATTTTATATTTGACAGAAAAAAACTTGTATAACGTTTTGATTTTTATCATTTTTTTAACATAAGAGGTTTATTTCATTTTTAGTTTTTATTTCATTTTCTGTTTATTTGATTTTTACTATTATTTTTCTTTTATTTTTAAATCAAAGGTTATTTTTGTTATGTTTAAAGTTAAAAAATTTCATTTACTTGTTGTCTTTTAAAAAAAGTTAATTTTATTCAGCTTCAACAAAAAAAAATGTTTTAACTAACTATTATAACTAACTAACTATAATAACTCTTTTAAATTTCTTATTTTATTATTCTTATTATTTATTATTATTTTATTCTATTATGTTTATTGAAAATGTACGGTTATATTTATTATTTTATATGTGTTCATTGTTTTAGTTATTTTATTTTAGTTTTTTTTTTTATTATATGTTTTAAGTTCAACGACTAGCAGTTTGCCTTATTTGTAATAGTCGTTGCTCCAGTTACTAAATATGTTTGCGTAAGCAACAAAATATTATGTTAATTTTAAACAAGTAGAAAATTTGCTTTGTTTACATTCTTTATTGTTTTGCTCAATTTCGTAAATTGCATTGTGAGTAATTGCAAACTATATTGCCGGTCGTTGACCAAAGCTAGGTTTTATTTATGTCAATAAAAATATTGTTTCCGCAATTCAACGTCAGCATATTGCCGGTCGCTAAGCTGAAGTATGCAATATGCTGACCAATAACCAACTTATGATGTAATTAGCAATAAGTTACTATATAAGTGTTCAAAATTCAATTAATAAAGGAGTATTAAAACTTCAAACAAAACTAATCGTTTCAATTATCATCGTTGCTTCCAGTTCAAGTGCTGGGAGTAACATCATCAAACTCAAGTTCTCCAATTTAACTTAGATCATGTGCTAAGTTGAAGCCTTGGTACTTGAGCAATTCAGCGTACACAGCGCAACATTTGGTGACCCCGAGAGAAGACAACAATCTTCTGATTAAATAAGGACATCATATCGGCAACAATCCACAGCGTGAGTCATTCAGTGAACCCGAGATAGGAAGCACAGACTTCTGAAAATTTCTACTAAACGCGTAAATTTTAATTTCGTTAAGCGTGATAGCATAAAAGTTCGTCGCGAATAAAATTTCGATCGTCCATCACTTGGACACATCAACCACATTGCGTTGTACAATAGCGTGAGCCGTTTAGTGATTTTAAAGAAGACAACAATAGAGCAGGACAATATTCCTGAGTTCCTGAAATAATTTGAACATTTGGACAATTTGAGAACATCGACATGTCCACATTCGACGAAATCAAGGAAAGATTAAAAGCTACGGGTGATGAGATACAGAAGATCATCACCAATTTCAAGAAAGATGGCGCAGACAGGAAGAAGACCGCAGCATACTTTTATGTGCGACTTCAAAATCTTGATAGAGCCTGGAATCAATTTGAAGAAGACGATACAGCTTTATGGTCGTTACACAAGGTACCAATGGATCATGAGTACTTTACATCAGGGTACTACGACAAAGTCAAAGCAATAGCAACTGAATACATCAATATTTTTCAAATCCAAGTACAACTGCTTGGATCAGTGGCAGGTGCTACTTCTCAGTCAACTGCAGCTAGCAACACGCAAACCTTGGCAACCGGTGGAAGATCTACTGCAGGGCAACAAATGCCGGAATCTGAATCAGTAGTCAGCATAGCAAGCAGCTTGCGTATCCAACGTGCGCTTATGATGTCGTTGCATCGTCTCTTAAATGGAATTGTAGATACGGTGAACAATCGCAAGAATTTTACGAAGGCAACATAGCACGGCTAAGAAAATTATGGAATGAAATCGAGACATTTAACTACAGGATATGGGAGCTTAGCCCATCTCCAGAAGAACAAGGCTATGACTACTGCACTTATTTAGACACAGAAGTGCTTGTACACAATCAGATAATTAATCTGTCAACGAAATCCAGAGTGCAAACTTCTTCAGCAGATACCGTTCAGCAATCTTGCAGGCTGCCAAAGATCTCCATTCCAAAATTCGATGATTACCTCAAATGGCAACAATTTTATGACATTTTTTCAGAAATGGTACATAAAACTTCAATACCCCCAATACAAAAAATGTGGTATTTGAAGTCAAACTTAACTGGTGAAGCGGAAGAGTCATCAGGCATTTAACATTGACCCAGGACAATTACAGCATTGCCTGGAAGGCGCTTCAAGACCGATACCAAAACAGAAGGGTATTGGCTTCAACATTGCTACAACGAATAATAGGACATCCAATCCTAGCAGCAGATAACGCGTCGTCATCAGCATTAAAAAATCTTCATGCTACAATACATGAGAGTATTTTAGCCTTACAAAATCTAGGCATAGACACGTCATCATGGGATCCAATGCTCTTGCACATACTCGTAAAGAAGTTGGATAGACAAGGCCACATGTTGTATGAGTAATCATTACGGCTTCAGGCGAATGCACTCTCGATAAAGAATCGGGAACAACGTTTTGGCTACCTTTGCGATGAAGAATGGTAAATTTGAAACCTTGCAGTTTCAATGCCCAGCGAGCAAGCCTGCCATGCAAATCGGTTTGGCCCATCAACCATTTTAAAGAGGCGTGATCGGTGATCACTTCGAATTCATGCCGCTCGACATAAGCTTTGAATTTTTTTATGGCCATGACCGCTGCAAGACATTCTTGTTCCGAAACAGTATAGTTTCTTTGCGCTTGATTAAATTTATGCGACATGTACGCAATTGGGACATCATTACCCTCATCATCGCACTGAGCCAAAACTGCTCCGACTCCATACTGGGATGCATCGCACTGGATGGAAAACGGACGAGAAAAATCAGGGCTGTGAAGTACTGGTGCACTACAAAGGTTTTTTTTTTGAGGGCCTCAAAAGCTGCTCTCGACTCATCAGTCCAAACAAATTTTTTCGCTTTTTCCAACATGTTGGTCAACGGTGTCGAAATGGAAGCGTAATTGAGCACGAACCGTCGGTACCATCCACAAGCTCCAAGAAAACGACGAAGCTGTCGAACAGTTTTTCGCAAGGGAAAATCTCGAATTGCCCTCACTTTTTCTGGATCTGTACTTATGGTTCCATGCCCGATCACGTGACCAAGATAATGAATTTGCTTAAGCAAAATTTTGCTTTTTTCAATGTTGATGGTTAGACCAGCATGTCGGATGCAATTGGCTACTCCTGCAGCAAAGATAAATAATCGTCTAGGTAGACAAAAACCTTAGTTCTCAAGTGAGCAGGTATGACCTTGTCCATCAAGCGAGACATCGTCTGCGGTGCATTACATAGGCCGAAAGACATTATAACGAACTGGTACAGAGGTCGATTTGGCACTATGAAGGCTGTCTTATCCCTTGACGCTACATCTAATGGAATCTGCCAGAAGGCGTCCTTGAGATCCAAGCTCGAAATAAATTGAGCTTTTGGAAGCCGACTGAGGATTCCGTTAATGAGCGGCAAAGGATAGGCATAACCTCACTTTGTTTGGTTTGACGATCAAAGCCACAGGAGATGACCAAGCGCTTTGAGACACCTCAATATAACCAAGTGCTAGCATACGATCCACTTCAGCGAAAAGAAGTTTTCGACACCAGGAGAAACAGAAAAATGCCGTTGCTTGACTGGCTTTGCATTCCCAACGTCAATGACGTGACTAATCAAACCAGTGCGGCCTAAGCCTTGTTCAAAAAAAGACGGAAAATTTAAAATTGTTGAATGTAATCTTGCTTGCTGACGAGCATTCAGAACATGTCTAGTCGAGTCTACTTCCCCCACGCCGCTAACGGAAGAGCAGATGTAGTTTTCCAGAAAGAGATCTCCAGCCAAGCCAAAAGCTTTCACGAAGTCAACTTCCAAATACAAGTCTTGAGCATTCAGAACATGTCTAGTCGAGTCTACTTCCCCCACGCCGCTAACGGAAGAGCAGATGTAGTTTTCCAGAAAGAGATCTCCAGCCAAGCCAAAAGCTTTCACGAAGTCAACTTCCAAATACAAGTCTTGAGACGAAGTTGGAACCATCAAGAACTTGAGTGGTTTGGTGACTCCTCGAAAGGTGATGGTGGTGTCGAGTACTCCTGCCGAAGAATGACTCGTCCCGTCCGCTGTCTTCAGTCCAATCGAATACCTTTGCCACTTCAGTTGCCGGTTAGACATCAGTCTATGTGCCAAATTGTTGGCAATGCAACTGACAGTGGCGCCAGTATCGATTAATCCTACTAACGTCTCGCCGGCTAATGAGACCGGTGCGTAAGGACGAATATCATTCTCTGGAGCACTCGACAAAACCGCCGAACTCGCAAACCGTTTTTAAAGCTCTGACCTTGTTCCAAAATTGCCTCAATCTTGCAGTTGATCGTCGCTTCTTTCCACTCTTAGCTTGCCTGGAGCCCTCGCTCTGAAAAATCCGTCTGCGTGCAGCGTTATATTCTTGCCTTGAACGTCCTTTGCGGCGCACTAGAACCTGTAGGTTCACGTTTTAAAATTTGAATTTTAACTTTTGGTACATCTGGGATTGCCTCAGTTTGGCATGCCACCACCGAAGTTAATGAGGGGCTGGTTGAAAATCTAAAAAAGTATTATCCGTTGAGTTAGTCGCTGTGTTGGCGCCAGTGCTGCCAGACTCTCATGTCAGCTCGGAGACTTGACGCTGTGGCGGGAAGCTTCTGGAATTCCTTCCATGTTCCTCGTCCAGTACCCAGTACCCACCGAAACATACAGAAACATACAGCAAACTACGTCGCATATCTAATCGCAAATTTCGTCACAAAATCTCCAACAGGGCCTGAGAATCAAGAGGCCTTTGTAAATTGTCTGTAATCTGTAAGACTGCCTCATAATATTCGTCAAACTTCTCATCAAACTTTTGCTTGTGGCTGCGCACTAAATCCATGATGTCAAGATCGGTTCTGTGATCCGGGAATTGGCTTCGAAGCTCAGCGCACAGCGCTGTCCATTCTATTCGGGTAACACTTCGATGATACCGCCAGAACCAATCCAAGGCCTTGCCCACAAACAACAAGTGCGCATGATCAGCTAGAGCTCCAAAGTCCCCACGCAAGCTTTGCATAGTCATAGAATGCACCTGATAAATTAATTTATCAATAGTCAGCGCACTATCTCTACCGCTGAAGGTAATCTTCCAGTTAGAAATTTTGCTGGCTACACTCTCTACCAACACAAAGTGCGAGGACCACCCTGGAACACCGCTGGCATTGTGCAACTGCTTAGTCAGTGGTGGAGGACCTGGAAAGCCCTGAGGATAACCTATACCGTATCCGACATCTGGAAGTGGAGCGTGGTGGAAATGAGGTGGTTGAAAATTCGACAAATGCTGGTTAGTAGCAGCCGGCATTGATGCTCCAGCGTGTTGGACACCCCGCGATGGAACAAGATGTGGAGTTGATCCGTGAGGAGTGTGTCTGACCGGGCTTAAATTGAGTTTTGAGAGTTCGGTTCGAACTGCCTTATTAATCAAAAGCTGCAATTCGTTATCAGAATATGAGTGCGATGCCACGCTGGACTGAAGTTTATCAGATGGAACTTGATATTGCGCACTTGCAGTTTGATCTGAGAACCGTTCGACCGACTCTGGTGCCGGAATAATCACGTTTGAATTTCGTGACTGCCTGAAACTTAAGTTTATTTGGCTTCTAGTGGCCGGACGTTCTTTCCTGACCGCACCCTGGCTCGCATCAGATTTACCTGGTGACGGTAAAAATGACGAAGCACCTACTAGAGCTGGTTGATATTGCTTAAGTTTCTTTTCGCTACATAGCGTGCGGCATAGCGGACAACTGTGGCTCTTAAGGATCCACTGGGATATACAGGCTCTGTGAAAAATGTGCTTACACGCCGTTGACACCATGTCTTCAATCTTCGTGAAAGACTGCGTGCAAATGCTGCACGAATTTTCCGCACACTCTACCTGAGCAGGTATATCCTCCGCGCTATGATGCAACGGCATTGCAGCTGTAGTACAAAATCAAAAAAAACGATACATTGAAAAAAAATGGTAGAATGAATCCTACTAATGTCGCAGTTGAAATTTAGAAAAAAAAAAAAAATTTGAATATAAATATGACATAATTATTAGGTCTTATTAGAGAATGTTGCGTTACATAAAAAAATTGAGTGTTGGTTGTTAGCTGGCTGAGTCAGAGGTTTATTTAAAAAAATTTTCAAATGTAAAAAAAAACTCCAGTTACGTTAAATGGGCTTAATGGAAGCCTCGAGCTACGGAGGAATAGTCCCGAGTGAAGCGGTCGACCAGTGTGATTGAACGCATTGACATCGCATTCCATGCGACACTCGACACTACCCTCCGCAACACGAAAACTTTCCTCAGGAGTGCTAAAAAACATAAAAAAATTTATTGACTCTATTAAAGGAAATTTTTTAAAAGTTAAACTTTACACACTATAGCCGTTTTCATGGCAGACAAAAAGGAATAAATCATTTCAGTGCTTTCGACACGGATCCGTGGTAAGGTGATGCCTCAACACGAATATTCCAGGTGCCGAAACCCCGTGGATTCCATTCAAAAGAAAAAAAAAACGATATAAAATATTTGCCATCACAACTGCTAGCAAAAAAATTTTGTTATTTAATTTGCTAGAATTCACGACGCGATAACGAACATAAGTAGAGTTGGGGAACCGAAATAGTTATCGGCCCCACGTTGGGCGCCAATTTGTAGCGGAGCGGAAATGAGCCACGACCGGCAAGTAGAACAAAAAAAAAAATATTTAAAATTTGTTTACGTCTGGCAATGCTGACCGGTAAGGCCGGCAAATGAAGCAGCAGCCCTGGCTCGATAGTTTTGAGGGCGCACGGTGAATGCGCCCCTGTGAATCCTGCACAGATTAATAGCCAGGGCACCTGCTTTCCTCAGCCGACGCCACCGCCCCTGGTCAGGTGACCCGCGGACACGAGGTTGGACACGACTGCACGTGCTTGTGCTTGATAGCCACTATGCCAGCAGTTTGGGAGATGTGGGGGGTTCGTGTGGCATAACAGATAACGCGACGCAATTCAAACGAAAACGAAAAAAAAAATTACCGGAACCTGGAAAGAAATAAACAAAAACAATATAATTACAAAAACAAAAGGTTGGGAGCCACAGGCTCACCCAACCAATAACCAACCTCGAGCCTAGATGGACTGGCTCGGCCCACACTATTCCCACCCTTCCTGGAGGATCCGGGGCAAAACAAATCTGTATCTTCCCCTAACGCAAACATTCTCCCTTCGACCAAATAAGAAGACATTAGTGTTTCATGATACTATACAATTTCATGCCAAAATTTTTAAATCTTAAGAACTAATTTACATTTTTTTTATATATTTTTTTTTTATTACAAAAAATAAATAAAATATTTATGTATTTTAAATTTTATATTTGACAGAAAAAAACTTGTATAACGTTTTGATTTTTATCATTTTTTTAACATAAGAGGTTTATTTCATTTTTAGTTTTTATTTCATTTTCTGTTTATTTGATTTTTACTATTATTTTTCTTTTATTTTTAAATCAAAGGTTATTTTTGTTATGTTTAAAGTTAAAAAAATTTCATTTACTTGTTGTCTTTTAAAAAAAGTTAATTTTATTCAGCTTCAACAAAAAAAAAATGTTTTAACTAACTATTATAACTAACTAACTATAATAACTCTTTTAAATTTCTTATTTTATTATTCTTATTATTTATTATTATTTTATTCTATTATGTTTATTGAAAATGTACGGTTATATTTATTATTTTATATGTGTTCATTGTTTTAGTTATTTTATTTTAGTTTTTTTTTTTATTATATGTTTTAAGTTCAACGACTAGCAGTTTGCCTTATTTGTAATAGTCGTTGCTCCAGTTACTAAATATGTTTGCGTAAGCAACAAAATATTATGTTAATTTTAAACAAGTAGAAAATTTGCTTTGTTTACATTCTTTATTGTTTTGCTCAATTTCGTAAATTGCATTGTGAGTAACTGCAAACTATATTGCCGGTCGTTGACCAAAGCTAGGTTTTATTTATGTCAATAAAAATATTGTTTCCGCAATTCAACGTCAGCATATTGCCGGTCGCTAAACTGAAGTATGCAATATGCTGACCAATAACCAACTTATGATGTAATTAGCAATAAGTTACTATATAAGTGTTCAAAATTCAATTAATAAAGGAGTTACAATTAAAACTTCAAACAAAACTAATCGTTTCAATTATCATCGTTGCTTCCAGTTCAAGTGCTGGGAGTAACATCATCAAACTCAAGTTCTCCAATTTAACTTAGATCATGTGCTAAGTTGAAGCCTTGGTACTTGAGCAATTCAGCGTACACAGCGCAACATTTGGTGACCCCGAGAGAAGACAACAATCTTCTGATTAAATAAGGACATCATATCGGCAACAATCCACAGCGTGAGTCATTCAGTGAACCCGAGATAGGAAGCACAGACTTCTGAAAATTTCTACTAAACGCGTAAATTTTAATTTCGTTAAGCGTGATAGCATAAAAGTTCGTCGCGAATAAAATTTCGATCGTCCATCACTTGGACACATCAACCACATTGCGTTGTACAATAGCGTGAGCCGTTTAGTGATTTTAAAGAAGACAACAATAGAGCAGGACAATATTCCTGAGTTCCTGAAATAATTTGAACATTTGGACAATTTGAGAACATCGACATGTCCACATTCGACGAAATCAAGGAAAGATTAAAAGCTACGGGTGATGAGATACAGAAGATCATCACCAATTTCAAGAAAGATGGCGCAGACAGGAAGAAGACCGCAGCATACTTTTATGTGCGACTTCAAAATCTTGATAGAGCCTGGAATCAATTTGAAGAAGACGATACAGCTTTATGGTCGTTACACAAGGTACCAATGGATCATGAGTACTTTACATCAGGGTACTACGACAAAGTCAAAGCAATAGCAACTGAATACATCAATATTTTTCAAATCCAAGTACAACTGCTTGGATCAGTGGCAGGTGCTACTTCTCAGTCAACTGCAGCTAGCAACACGCAAACCTTGGCAACCGGTGGAAGATCTACTGCAGGGCAACAAATGCCGGAATCTGAATCAGTAGTCAGCATAGCAAGCAGCTTGCGTATCCAACGTGCGCTTATGATGTCGTTGCATCGTCTCTTAAATGGAATTGTAGATACGGTGAACAATCGCAAGAATTTTACGAAGGCAACATAGCACGGCTAAGAAAATTATGGAATGAAATCGAGACATTTAACTACAGGATATGGGAGCTTAGCCCATCTCCAGAAGAACAAGGCTATGACTACTGCACTTATTTAGACACAGAAGTGCTTGTACACAATCAGATAATTAATCTGTCAACGAAATCCAGAGTGCAAACTTCTTCAGCAGATACCGTTCAGCAATCTTGCAGGCTGCCAAAGATCTCCATTCCAAAATTCGATGATTACCTCAAATGGCAACAATTTTATGACATTTTTTCAGAAATGGTACATAAAACTTCAATACCCCCAATACAAAAAATGTGGTATTTGAAGTCAAACTTAACTGGTGAAGCGGAAGAGTCATCAGGCATTTAACATTGACCCAGGACAATTACAGCATTGCCTGGAAGGCGCTTCAAGACCGATACCAAAACAGAAGGGTATTGGCTTCAACATTGCTACAACGAATAATAGGACATCCAATCCTAGCAGCAGATAACGCGTCGTCATCAGCATTAAAAAATCTTCATGCTACAATACATGAGAGTATTTTAGCCTTACAAAATCTAGGCATAGACACGTCATCATGGGATCCAATGCTCTTGCACATACTCGTAAAGAAGTTGGATAGACAAGGCCACATGTTGTATGAGTAATCATTACGGCTTCAGGCGAATGCACTCTCGATAAAGAATCGGGAACAACGTTTTTGCTACCTTTGCGATGAAGAATGGTAAATTTGAAACCTTGCAGTTTCAATGCCCAGCGAGCAAGCCTGCCATGCAAATCGGTTTGGCCCATCAACCATTTTAAAGAGGCGTGATCGGTGATCACTTCGAATTCATGCCGCTCGACATAAGCTTTGAATTTTTTTATGGCCATGACCGCTGCAAGACATTCTTGTTCCGAAACAGTATAGTTTCTTTGCGCTTGATTAAATTTATGCGACATGTACGCAATTGGGACATCATTACCCTCATCATCGCACTGAGCCAAAACTGCTCCGACTCCATACTGGGATGCATCGCACTGGATGGAAAACGGACGAGAAAAATCAG
This sequence comes from Coremacera marginata, assembly GCA_914767935.1. NCBI lineage: Eukaryota > Metazoa > Arthropoda > Insecta > Diptera > Sciomyzidae > Coremacera > Coremacera marginata. The sequence goes on along the minus strand of OU612045.1, from coordinate 86,008,828 downwards.
GGCTGTGAAGTACTGGTGCACTACAAAGGTTTTTTTTTTGAGGGCCTCAAAAGCTGCTCTCGACTCATCAGTCCAAACAAATTTTTTCGCTTTTTCCAACATGTTGGTCAACGGTGTCGAAATGGAAGCGTAATTGAGCACGAACCGTCGGTACCATCCACAAGCTCCAAGAAAACGACGAAGCTGTCGAACAGTTTTTCGCAAGGGAAAATCTCGAATTGCCCTCACTTTTTCTGGATCTGTACTTATGGTTCCATGCCCGATCACGTGACCAAGATAATGAATTTGCTTAAGCAAAATTTTGCTTTTTTCAATGTTGATGGTTAGACCAGCATGTCGGATGCAATTGGCTACTCCTGCAGCAAAGATAAATAATCGTCAAACGTCTCGGTGATTAACAATAAATCGTCTAGGTAGACAAAAACCTTAGTTCTCAAGTGAGCAGGTATGACCTTGTCCATCAAGCGAGACATCGTCTGCGGTGCATTACATAGGCCGAAAGACATTATAACGAACTGGTACAGAGGTCGATTTGGCACTATGAAGGCTGTCTTATCCCTTGACGCTACATCTAATGGAATCTGCCAGAAGGCGTCCTTGAAATCCAAGCTCGAAATAAATTGAGCTTTTGGAAGCCGACTGAGGATTCCGTTAATGAGCGGCAAAGGATAGGCATAACCTCACTTTGTTTGGTTTGACGATCAAAGCCACAGGAGATGACCAAGCGCTTTGAGACACCTCAATATAACCAAGTGCTAGCATACGATCCACTTCAGCGAAAAGAAGTTTTCGACACCAGGAGAAACAGAAAAATGCCGTTGCTTGACTGGCTTTGCATTCCCAACGTCAATGACGTGACTAATCAAACCAGTGCGGCCTAAGCCTTGTTCAAAAAAAGACGGAAAATTTAAAATTGTTGAATGTAATCTTGCTTGCTGACGAGCATTCAGAACATGTCTAGTCGAGTCTACTTCCCCCACGCCGCTAACGGAAGAGCAGATGTAGTTTTCCAGAAAGAGATCTCCAGCCAAGCCAAAAGCTTTCACGAAGTCAACTTCCAAATACAAGTCTTGAGACGAAGTTGGAACCATCAAGAACTTGAGTGGTTTGGTGACTCCTCGAAAGGTGATGGTGGTGTCGAGTACTCCTGCCGAAGAATGACTCGTCCCGTCCGCTGTCTTCAGACCAATCGAATACCTTTGCCACTTCAGTTGCCGGTTAGACATCAGTCTATGTGCCAAATTGTTGGCAATGCAACTGACAGTGGCGCCAGTATCGATTAATCCTACTAACGTCTCGCCGGCTAATGAGACCGGTGCGTAAGGACGAATATCATTCTCTGGAGCACTCGACAAAACCGCCGAACTCGAAAACCGTTTTTAAAGCTCTGACCTTGTTCCAAAATTGCCTCAATCTTGCAGTTGATCGTCGCTTCTTTCCACTCTTAGCTTGCCTGGAGCCCTCGCTCTGAAAAATCCGTCTGCGTGCAGCGTTATATTCTTGCCTTGAACGTCCTTTGCGGCGCACTAGAACCTGTAGGTTCACGTTTTAAAATTTGAATTTTGACTTTTGGTACATCTGGGATTGCCTCAGTTTGGCATGCCACCACCGAAGTTAATGAGGGGCTGGTTGAAAATCTAAAAAAGTATTATCCGTTGAGTTAGTCGCTGTGTTGGCGCCAGTGCTGCCAGACTCTCATGTCAGCTCGGAGACTTGACGCTGTGGCGGGAAGCTTCTGGAATTCCTTCCATGTTCCCACCGAAACATACAGAAACATACAGCAAACTACGTCGCACATCTAATCGCAAATTTCGTCACAAAATCTCCAACAGGGCCTGAGAATCAAGAGGCCTTTGTAAATTGTCTGTAATCTGTAAGACTGCCTCATAATATTCGTCAAACTTCTCATCAAACTTTTGCTTGTGGCTGCGCACTAAATCCATGATGTCAAGATCGGTTCTGTGATCCGGGAATTGGCTTCGAAGCTCAGCGCACAGCGCTGTCCATTCTATTCGGGTAACACTTCGATGATACCGCCAGAACCAATCCAAGGCCTTGCCCACAAACAACAAGTGCGCATGATCAGCTAGAGCTCCAAAGTCCCCACGCAAGCTTTGCATAGTCATAGAATGCACCTGATAAATTAATTTATCAATAGTCAGCGCACTATCTCTACCGCTGAAGGTAATCTTCCAGTTAGAAATTTTGCTGGCTACACTCTCTACCAACACAAAGTGCGAGGACCACCCTGGAACACCGCTGGCATTGTGCAACTGCTTAGTCAGTGGTGGAGGACCTGGAAAGCCCTGAGGATAACCTATACCGTATCCGACATCTGGAAGTGGAGCGTGGTGGAAATGAGGTGGTTGAAAATTCGACAAATGCTGGTTAGTAGCAGCCGGCATTGATGCTCCAGCGTGTTGGACACCCCGCGATGGAACAAGATGTGGAGTTGATCCGTGAGGAGTGTGTCTGACCGGGCTTAAATTGAGTTTTGAGAGTTCGGTTCGAACTGCCTTATTAATCAAAAGCTGCAATTCGTTATCAGAATATGAGTGCAGTGCCACGCTGGACTGAAGTTTATCAGATGGAACTTGATATTGCGCACTTGCAGTTTGATCTGAGAACCGTTCGACCGACTCTGGTGCCGGAATAATCACGTTTGAATTTCGTGACTGCCTGAAACTTAAGTTTATTTGGCTTCTAGTGGCCGGACGTTCTTTCCTGACCGCACCCTGGCTCGCATCAGATTTACCTGGTGACGGTAAAAATGACGAAGCAACTACTAGAGCTGGTTGATATTGCTTAAGTTTCTTTTCGCTACATAGCGTGCGGCATAGCGGACAACTGTGGCTCTTAAGGATCCACTGGGATATACAGGCTCTGTGAAAAATGTGCTTACACGCCGTTGACACCATGTCTTCAATCTTCGTGAAAGACTGCGTGCAAATGCTGCACGAATTTTCCACACACTCTACCTGAGCAGGTATATCCTCCGCGCTATGATGCAACGGCATTGCAGCTGTAGTACAAAATCAAAAAAAACGATACGAAAAATGGTAGAATGAATCCTACTAATGTCGCAGTTGAAATTTAGAAAAAAAAAAAAATTTGAATATAAATATGACATAATTATTAGGTCTTAGTAGAGAATGTTGCGTTACATAAAAAAATTGAGTGTTGGTTGTTAGCTGGCTGAGTCAGAGGTTCATTTAAAAAAATTTTCAAATGTAAAAAAAAACTCCAGTTACGTTAAATGGGCTTAATGGAAGCCTCGAGCTACGGAGGAATAGTCCCGAGTGAAGCGGTCGACCAGTGTGATTGAACGCATTGACATCGCATTCCATGCGACACTCGACACTACCCTCCGCAACACGAAAACTTTCCTCAGGAGTGCTAAAAAACATAAAAAAATTTATTGACTCTATTAAAGGAAATTTTTTAAAAGTTAAACTTTACACACTATAGCCGTTTTCATGGCAGACAAAAAGGAATAAATCATTTCAGTGCTTTCGACACGGATCCGTGGTAAGGTGATGCCTCAACACGAATATTCCAGGTGCCGATTCCATTCAAAAGAAAAAAAAAACGATATAAAATATTTGCCATCACAACTGCTAGCAAAAAAATTTTGTTATTTAATTTGCTAGAATTCACGACGCGATAACGAACATAAGTAGAGTTGGGGAACCGAAATAGTTATCGGCCCCACGTTGGGCGCCAATTTGTAGCGGAGCGGAAATGAGCCACGACCGGCAAGTAGAACAAAAAAAAAAATATTTAAAATTTGTTTACGTCTGGCAATGCTGACCGGTAAGGCCGGCAAATGAAGCAGCAGCCCTGGCTCGATAGTTTTGAGGGCGCACGGTGAATGCGCCCCTGTGAATCCTGCACAGATTAATAGCCAGGGCACCTGCTTTCCTCAGCCGACGCCACCGCCCCTGGTCAGGTGACCCGCGGACACGAGGTTGGACACGACTGCACGTGCTTGTGCTTGATAGCCACTATGCCAGCAGTTTGGGAGATGTGGGGGGTTCGTGTGGCATAACAGATAACGCGACGCAATTCAAACGAAAACGAAAAAAAAAATTACCGGAACCTGGAAAGAAATAAACAAAAACAATATAATTACAAAAACAAAAGGTTGGGAGCCACAGTCTCACCCAACCAATAACCAACCTCGAGCCTAGATGGACTGGCTCGGCCCACACTATTCCCACCCTTCCTGGAGGATCCGGGGCAAAACAAATCTGTATCTTCCCCTAACGCAAACATTCTCCCTTCGACCAAATAAGAAGACATTAGTGTTTCATGATACTATACTATTTCATGCCAAAATTTTTAAATCTTAAGAACTAATTTACATTTTTTTTTTATATATTTTTTTTTATTACAAAAAATAAATAAAATATTTATGTATTTTAAATTTTATATTTGACAGAAAAAAACTTGTATAACGTTTTGATTTTTATCATTTTTTTAACATAAGAGGTTTATTTCATTTTTAGTTTTTATTTCATTTTCTGTTTATTTGATTTTTACTATTATTTTTCTTTTATTTTTAAATCAAAGGTTATTTTTGTTATGTTTAAAGTTAAAAAAATTTCATTTACTTGTTGTCTTTTAAAAAAAGTTAATTTTATTCAGCTTCAACAAAAAAAAATGTTTTAACTAACTATTATAACTAACTAACTATAATAACTCTTTTAAATTTCTTATTTTATTATTCTTATTATTTATTATTATTTTATTCTATTATGTTTATTGAAAATGTACGGTTATATTTATTATTTTATATGTGTTCATTGTTTTAGTTATTTTATTTTAGTTTTTTTTTTTATTATATGTTTTAAGTTCAACGACTAGCAGTTTGCCTTATTTGTAATAGTCGTTGCTCCAGTTACTAAATATGTTTGCGTAAGCAACAAAATATTATGTTAATTTTAAACAAGTAGAAAATTTGCTTTGTTTACATTCTTTATTGTTTTGCTCAATTTCGTAAATTGCATTGTGAGTAACTGCAAACTATATTGCCGGTCGTTGACCAAAGCTAGGTTTTATTTATGTCAATAAAAATATTGTTTCCGCAATTCAACGTCAGCATATTGCCGGTCGCTAAACTGAAGTATGCAATATGCTGACCAATAACCAACTTATGATGTAATTAGCAATAAGTTACTATATAAGTGTTCAAAATTCAATTAATAAAGGAGTATTAAAACTTCAAACAAAACTAATCGTTTCAATTATCATCGTTGCTTCCAGTTCAAGTGCTGGGAGTAACATCATCAAACTCAAGTTCTCCAATTTAACTTAGATCATGTGCTAAGTTGAAGCCTTGGTACTTGAGCAATTCAGCGTACACAGCGCAACATTTGGTGACCCCGAGAGAAGACAACAATCTTCTGATTAAATAAGGACATCATATCGGCAACAATCCACAGCGTGAGTCATTCAGTGAACCCGAGATAGGAAGCACAGACTTCTGAAAATTTCTACTAAACGCGTAAATTTTAATTTCGTTAAGCGTGATAGCATAAAAGTTCGTCGCGAATAAAATTTCGATCGTCCATCACTTGGACACATCAACCACATTGCGTTGTACAATAGCGTGAGCCGTTTAGTGATTTTAAAGAAGACAACAATAGAGCAGGACAATATTCCTGAGTTCCTGAAATAATTTGAACATTTGGACAATTTGAGAACATCGACATGTCCACATTCGACGAAATCAAGGAAAGATTAAAAGCTACGGGTGATGAGATACAGAAGATCATCACCAATTTCAAGAAAGATGGCGCAGACAGGAAGAAGACCGCAGCATACTTTTATGTGCGACTTCAAAATCTTGATAGAGCCTGGAATCAATTTGAAGAAGACGATACAGCTTTATGGTCGTTACACAAGGTACCAATGGATCATGAGTACTTTACATCAGGGTACTACGACAAAGTCAAAGCAATAGCAACTGAATACATCAATATTTTTCAAATCCAAGTACAACTGCTTGGATCAGTGGCAGGTGCTACTTCTCAGTCAACTGCAGCTAGCAACACGCAAACCTTGGCAACCGGTGGAAGATCTACTGCAGGGCAACAAATGCCGGAATCTGAAGCAGTAGTCAGCATAGCAAGCAGCTTGCGTATCCAACGTGCGCTTATGACGTCGTTGCATCGTCTCTTAAATGGAATTGTAGATACGGTGAACAATCGCAAGAATTTTACGAAGGCAACATAGCACGGCTAAGAAAATTATGGAATGAAATCGAGACATTTAACTACAGGATATGGGAGCTTAGCCCATCTCCAGAAGAACAAGGCTATGACTACTGCACTTATTTAGACACAGAAGTGCTTGTACACAATCAGATAATTAATCTGTCAACGAAATCCAGAGTGCAAACTTCTTCAGCAGATACCGTTCAGCAATCTTGCAGGCTGCCAAAGATCTCCATTCCAAAATTCGATGATTACCTCAAATGGCAACAATTTTATGACATTTTTTCAGAAATGGTACATAAAACTTCAATACCCCCAATACAAAAAATGTGGTATTTGAAGTCAAACTTAACTGGTGAAGCGGAAGAGTCATCAGGCATTTAACATTGACCCAGGACAATTACAGCATTGCCTGGAAGGCGCTTCAAGACCGATACCAAAACAGAAGGGTATTGGCTTCAACATTGCTACAACGAATAATAGGACATCCAATCCTAGCAGCAGATAACGCGTCGTCATCAGCATTAAAAAATCTTCATGCTACAATACATGAGAGTATTTTAGCCTTACAAAATCTAGGCTTAGACACGTCATCATGGGATCCAATGCTCTTGCACATACTCGTAAAGAAGTTGGATAGACAAGGCCACATGTTGTATGAGTAATCATTACGGCTTCAGGCGAATGCACTCTCGATAAAGAATCGGGAACAACGTTTTGGCTACCTTTGCGATGAAGAATGGTAAATTTGAAACCTTGCAGTTTCAATGCCCAGCGAGCAAGCCTGCCATGCAAATCGGTTTGGCCCATCAACCATTTTAAAGAGGCGTGATCGGTGATCACTTCGAATTCATGCCGCTCGACATAAGCTTTGAATTTTTTTATGGCCATGACCGCTGCAAGACATTCTTGTTCCGAAACAGTATAGTTTCTTTGCGCTTGATTAAATTTATGCGACATGTACGCAATTGGGACATCATTACCCTCATCATCGCACTGAGCCAAAACTGCTCCGACTCCATACTGGGATGCATCGCACTGGATGGAAAACGGACGAGAAAAATCAGGGCTGTGAAGTACTGGTGCACTACAAAGGTTTTTTTTTTGAGGGCCTCAAAAGCTGCTCTCGACTCATCAGTCCAAACAAATTTTTTCGCTTTTTCCAACATGTTGGTCAACGGTGTCGAAATGGAAGCGTAATTGAGCACGAACCGTCGGTACCATCCACAAGCTCCAAGAAAACGACGAAGCTGTCGAACAGTTTTTCGCAAGGGAAAATCTCGAATTGCCCTCACTTTTTCTGGATCTGTACTTATGGTTCCATGCCCGATCACGTGACCAAGATAATGAATTTGCTTAAGCAAAATTTTGCTTTTTTCAATGTTGATGGTTAGACCAGCATGTCGGATGCAATTGGCTACTCCTGCAGCAAAGATAAATAATCGTCAAACGTCTCGGTGATTAACAATAAATCGTCTAGGTAGACAAAAACCTTAGTTCTCAAGTGAGCAGGTATGACCTTGTCCATCAAGCGAGACATCGTCTGCGGTGCATTACATAGGCCGAAAGACATTATAACGAACTGGTACAGAGGTCGATTTGGCACTATGAAGGCTGTCTTATCCCTTGACGCTACATCTAATGGAATCTGCCAGAAGGCGTCCTTGAGATCCAAGCTCGAAATAAATTGAGCTTTTGGAAGCCGACTGAGGATTCCGTTAATGAGCGGCAAAGGATAGGCATAACCTCACTTTGTTTGGTTTGACGATCAAAGCCACAGGAGATGACCAAGCGCTTTGAGACACCTCAATATAACCAAGTGCTAGCATACGATCCACTTCAGCGAAAAGAAGTTTTCGACACCAGGAGAAACAGAAAAATGCCGTTGCTTGACTGGCTTTGCATTCCCAACGTCAATGACGTGACTAATCAAACCAGTGCGGCCTAAGCCTTGTTCAAAAAAAGACGGAAAATTTAAAATTGTTGAATGTAATCTTGCTTGCTGACGAGCATTCAGAACATGTCTAGTCGAGTCTACTTCCCCCACGCCGCTAACGGAAGAGCAGATGTAGTTTTCCAGAAAGAGATCTCCAGCCAAGCCAAAAGCTTTCACGAAGTCAACTTCCAAATACAAGTCTTGAGACGAAGTTGGAACCATCAAGAACTTGAGTGGTTTGGTGACTCCTCGAAAGGTGATGGTGGTGTCGAGTACTCCTGCCGAAGAATGACGTCCCGTCCGCTGTCTTCAGACCAATCGAATACCTTTGCCACTTCAGTTGCCGGTTAGACATCAGTCTATGTGCCAAATTGTTGGCAATGCAACTGACAGTGGCGCCAGTATCGATTAATCCTACTAACGTCTCGCCGGCTAATGAGACCGGTGCGTAAGGACGAATATCATTCTCTGGAGCACTCGACAAAACCGCCGAACTCGCAAACCGTTTTTAAAGCTCTGACCTTGTTCCAAAATTGCCTCAATCTTGCAGTTGATCGTCGCTTCTTTCCACTCTTAGCTTGCCTGGAGCCCTCGCTCTGAAAAATCCGTCTGCGTGCAGCGTTATATTCTTGCCTTGAACGTCCTTTGCGGCGCACTAGAACCTGTAGGTTCACGTTTTAAAATTTGAATTTTAACTTTTGGTACATCTGGGATTGCCTCAGTTTGGCATGCCACCACCGAAGTTAATGAGGGGCTGGTTGAAAATCTAAAAAAGTATTATCCGTTGAGTTAGTCGCTGTGTTGGCGCCAGTGCTGCCAGACTCTCATGTCAGCTCGGAGACTTGACGCTGTGGCGGGAAGCTTCTGGAATTCCTTCCATGTTCCTCGTCCAGTACCCAGTACCCACCGAAACATACAGAAACATACAGCAAACTACGTCGCACATCTAATCGCAAATTTCGTCACAAAATCTCCAACAGGGCCTGAGAATCAAGAGGCCTTTGTAAATTGTCTGTAATCTGTAAGACTGCCTCATAATATTCGTCAAACTTCTCATCAAACTTTTGCTTGTGGCTGCGCACTAAATCCATGATGTCAAGATCGGTTCTGTGATCCGGGAATTGGCTTCGAAGCTCAGCGCACAGCGCTGTCCATTCTATTCGGGTAACACTTCGATGATACCGCCAGAACCAATCCAAGGCCTTGCCCACAAACAACAAGTGCGCATGATCAGCTAGAGCTCCAAAGTCCCCACGCAAGCTTTGCATAGTCATAGAATGCACCTGATAAATTAATTTATCAATAGTCAGCGCACTATCTCTACCGCTGAAGGTAATCTTCCAGTTAGAAATTTTGCTGGCTACACTCTCTACCAACACAAAGTGCGAGGACCACCCTGGAACACCGCTGGCATTGTGCAACTGCTTAGTCAGTGGTGGAGGACCTGGAAAGCCCTGAGGATAACCTATACCGTATCCGACATCTGGAAGTGGAGCGTGGTGGAAATGAGGTGGTTGAAAATTCGACAAATGCTGGTTAGTAGCAGCCGGCATTGATGCTCCAGCGTGTTGGACACCCCGCGATGGAACAAGATGTGGAGTTGATCCGTGAGGAGTGTGTCTGACCGGGCTTAAATTGAGTTTTGAGAGTTCGGTTCGAACTGCCTTATTAATCAAAAGCTGCAATTCGTTATCAGAATATGAGTGCGATGCCACGCTGGACTGAAGTTTATCAGATGGAACTTGATATTGCGCACTTGCAGTTTGATCTGAGAACCGTTCGACCGACTCTGGTGCCGGAATAATCACGTTTGAATTTCGTGACTGCCTGAAACTTAAGTTTATTTGGCTTCTAGTGGCCGGACGTTCTTTCCTGACCGCACCCTGGCTCGCATCAGATTTACCTGGTGACGGTAAAAACGACGAAGCAACTACTAGAGCTGGTTGATATTGCTTAAGTTTCTTTTCGCTACATAGCGTGCGGCATAGCGGACAACTGTGGCTCTTAAGGATCCACTGGGATATACAGGCTCTGTGAAAAATGTGCTTACACGCCGTTGACACCATGTCTTCAATCTTCGTGAAAGACTGCGTGCAAATGCTGCACGAATTTTCCGAACACTCTACCTGAGCAGGTATATCCTCCGCGCTATGATGCAACGGCATTGCAGCTGTAGTACAAAATCAAAAAAACGATACATTGAAAAAAAATGGTAGAATGAATCCTACTAATGTCGCAGTTGAAATTTAGAAAAAAAAAAAAATTTGAATATAAATATGACATAATTATTAGGTCTTAGTAGAGAATGTTGCGTTACATAAAAAAATTGAGTGTTGGTTGTTAGCTGGCTGAGTCAGAGGTTCATTTAAAAAAATTTTCAAATGTAAAAAAAAACTCCAGTTACGTTAAATGGGCTTAATGGAAGCCTCGAGCTACGGAGGAATAGTCCCGAGTGAAGCGGTCGACCAGTGTGATTGAACGCATTGACATCGCATTCCATGCGACACTCGACACTACCCTCCGCAACACGAAAACTTTCCTCAGGAGTGCTAAAAAACATAAAAAAATTTATTGACTCTATTAAAGGAAATTTTTTAAAAGTTCAACTTTACACACTATAGCCGTTTTCATGGCAGACAAAAAGGAATAAATCATTTCAGTGCTTTCGACACGGATCCGTGGTAAGGTGATGCCTCAACACGAATATTCCAGGTGCCGAAACCCCGTGGATTCCATTCAAAAGAAAAAAAAAACGATATAAAATATTTGCCATCACAAATGCTAGCAAAAAAATTTTGTAATTTAATTTGCTAGAATTCACGACGCGATAACGAACATAAGTAGAGTTGGGGAACCGAAATAGTTATCGGCCCCACGTTGGGCGCCAATTTGTAGCGGAGCGGAAATGAGCCACGACCGGCAAGTAGAACAAAAAAAAAATATTTAAAATTTGTTTACGTCTGGCAATGCTGACCGGTAAGGCCGGCAAATGAAGCAGCAGCCCTGGCTCGATAGTTTTGAGGGCGCACGGTGAATGCGCCCCTGTGAATCCTGCACAGATTAATAGCCAGGGCACCTGCTTTCCTCAGCCGACGCCACCGCCCCTGGTCAGGTGACCCGCGGACACGAGGTTGGACACGACTGCACGTGCTTGTGCTTGATAGCCACTATGCCAGCAGTTTGGGAGATGTGGGGGGTTCGTGTGGCATAACAGATAACGCGACGCAATTCAAACGAAAACGAAAAAAAACAAAATTACCGGAACCTGGAAAGAAATGAACAAAAACAATATAATTACAAAAACAAAAGGTTGGGAGCCACAGGCTCACCCAACCAATAACCAACCTCGAGCCTAGATGGACTGGCTCGGCCCACACTATTCCCACCCTTCCTGGAGGATCCGGGGCAAAACAAATCTGTATCTTCCCCTAACGCAAACATTCTCCCTTCGACCAAATAAGAAGACCTTAGTGTTTCATGATACTATACAATTTCATGCCAAAATTTTTAAATCTTAAGAACTAATTTACATTTTTTTTATATATTTTTTTTTTATTACGAAAAATAAATAAAATATTTATGTATTTTAAATTTTATATTTGACAGAAAAAAACTTGTATAACGTTTTGATTTTTATAATTTTTTTAACATAAGAGGTTTATTTCATTTTTAGTTTTTATTTCATTTTCTGTTTATTTGATTTTTACTATTATTTTTCTTTTATTTTTAAATCAAAGGTTATTTTTGTTATGTTTAAAGTTAAAAAATTTCATTTACTTGTTGTCTTTTAAAAAAAGTTAATTTTATTCAGCTTCAACAAAAAAAAAATGTTTTAACTAACTATTATAACTAACTAACTATAATAACTCTTTTAAATTTCTTATTTTATTATTCTTATTATTTATTATTATTTTATTCTATTATGTTTATTGAAAATGTACGGTTATATTTATTATTTTATATGTGTTCATTGTTTTAGTTATTTTATTTTAGTTTTTTTTTTTATTATATGTATTTAAGTTCAACGACTAGCAGTTTGCCTTATTTGTAATAGTCGTTGCTCCAGTTACTAAATATGTTTGCGTAAGCAACAAAATATTATGTTAATTTTAAACAAGTAGAAAATTTGCTTTGTTTACATTCTTTATTGTTTTGCTCAATTTCGTAAATTGCATTGTGAGTAACTGCAAACTATATTGCCGGTCGTTGACCAAAGCTAGGTTTTATTTATGTCAATAAAAATATTGTTTCCGCAATTCAACGTCAGCATATTGCCGGTCGCTAAACTGAAGTATGCAATATGCTGACCAATAACCAACTTATGATGTAATTAGCAATAAGTTACTATATAAGTGTTCAAAATTCAATTAATAAAGGAGTATTAAAACTTCAAACAAAACTAATCGTTTCAATTATCATCGTTGCTTCCAGTTCAAGTGCTGGGAGTAACATCATCAAACTCAAGTTCTCCAATTTAACTTAGATCATGTGCTAAGTTGAAGCCTTGGAACTTGAGCAATTCAGCGTACACAGCGCAACATTTGGTGACCCCGAGAGAAGACAACAATCTTCTGATTAAATAAGGACATCATATCGGCAACAATCCACAGCGTGAGTCATTCAGTGAAGCCGAGATAGGAAGCACAGACTTCTGAAAATTTCTACTAAACGCGTATATTTTAATTTCGTTAAGCGTAATAGCATAAAAGTTCGTCGCGAATAAAATTTCGATCGTCCATCACTTGGACACATCAACCACATTGCGTTGTACAATAGCGTGAGCCGTTTAGTGATTTTAAAGAAGACAACAATAGAGCAGGACAATATTCCTGAGTTCCTGAAATAATTTGAACATTTGGACAATTTGAGAACATCGACATGTCCACATTCGACGAAATCAAGGAAAGATTAAAAGCTACGGGTGATGAGATACAGAAGATCATCACCAATTTCAAGAAAGATGGCGTAGACAGGAAGAAGACCGCAGCATACTTTTATGTGCGACTTCAAAATCTTGATAGAGCCTGGAATCAATTTGAAGAAGACGATACAGCTTTATGGTCGTTACACAAGGTACCAATGGATCATGAGTACTTTACATCAGGGTACTACGACAAAGTCAAAGCAATAGCAACTGAATACATCAATATTTTTCAAATCCAAGTACAACTGCTTGGATCAGTGGCAGGTGCTACTTCTCAGTCAACTGCAGCTAGCAACACGCAAACCTTGGCAACCGGTGGAAGATCTACTGCAGGGCAACAAATGCCGGAATCTGAATCAGTAGTCAGCATAGCAAGCAGCTTGCGTATCCAACGTGCGCTTATGACGTCGTTGCATCGTCTCTTAAATGGAATTGTAGATACGGTGAACAATCGCAAGAATTTTACGAAGGCAACATAGCACGGCTAAGAAAATTATGGAATGAAATCGAGACATTGAACTACAGGATATGGGAGCTTAGCCCATCTCCAGAAGAACAAGGCTATGACTACTGCACTTATTTAGACACAGAAGTGCTTGTACACAATCAGATAATTAATCTGTCAACGAAATCCAGAGTGCAAACTTCTTCAGCAGATACCGTTCAGCAATCTTGCAGGCTGCCAAAGATCTCCATTCCAAAATTCGATGATTACCTCAAATGGCAACAATTTTATGACATTTTTTCAGAAATGGTACATAAAACTTCAATACCCCCAATACAAAAAATGTGGTATTTGAAGTCAAACTTAACTGGTGAAGCGGAAGAGTCATCAGGCATTTAACATTGACCCAGGACAATTACAGCATTGCCTGGAAGGCGCTTCAAGACCGATACCAAAACAGAAGGGTATTGGCTTCAACATTGCTACAACGAATAATAGGACATCCAATCCTAGCAGCAGATAACGCGTCGTCATCAGCATTAAAAATTCTTCATGCTACAATACATGAGAGTATTTTAGCCTTACAAAATCTAGGCATAGACACGTCATCATGGGATCCAATGCTCTTGCACATACTCGTAAAGAAGTTGGATAGACAAGGCCACATGTTGTATGAGTAATCATTAAAAAATTCCAAGGAAGTCCAAACCATTAAGGAATTCCTGTCGTTTCTCGAACATCGTTTCCAATCATTGAAGGCACTTGGTGGAAGGGAAAGGCCAACATCATCAAGAGCAACAGCATCAATAGCAGCAACTTCTTTCAAAAAAGGATGCAGCTACTGTTCAATCGAAGATCATCCAATATATTATTGTGATAAATTCCTGCAGCTAGCTGTATCCGACCGTTTGAACTGGGTGCAAAGGCAAAGGCTGTGTGTCAACTGCTTCAAACACGATCACAGCTCAAAAACGTGCAAAGCAAAATCATGCAGCAAGTTTAGTAAAAGACATAATTCACTGTTACACGTGAATCCCACAAACCAGGTTCCAAAGGAGAAAAGGTGGCCAGAAAATTCTAAACAACATTCCAGCAGAGAAGTAACTGCATCCAACGCATCCATAACTTTAGCTGCAGCCGAAGTGATGTCGTCTCACAGGAGCTATGTACTGTTAGCAACAGCTAAAATCACAGCTAAAATTACAGCAACCAACGGGCAGTCTGGTGAATTCAGAGCACTCCTTGACTCCGGCTCTCAGATTAATATCGTGACCGAACGACTCATCAAACGACTGAACATTGCTCCATCTAAGGCAGCGCTTTGCATTGAAGGCATTGGTGACAAAACAAAAAATGCAACACAACGTATTTATTTCGAACTTCAATCAAGAACAACCAAATTTTCAACAAGGGTAGAAGCATTCGTTTTGCCAAACATTGTTCCAGTTCAAAAAGCTCAACCATTAGACGTCTCCTCATGGTCCATTCCTGGAAACATTCAGCTAGCCGATCCAGCATTTTATGAGCCAGGAAAGATTGATGTACTACTGGGAGCAGAATTCTGTTAGTTTAATGTCAACTGGTCGAATCGAGCTTTCTCCAGAGTTACCAATCCTACAGAACACATTGCTAGGTTGGATCATCAGCGGTAAAATTTATAACGATTCAGCGTCAAATGCAACCACTTGTGCCGTCTTCAGTCATGATGAATGTTCAACCGACGAACTGATACAAAAGTTCTGGAAATTTGATGATATCGATGGAACCGATACCAACCTTACGCTCGCAGACAAGCACTGTGAGACCCATTTCAAGCAAAACACAATTAGAAACAGTGAAGGTAGATTCGTCGTGAAACTACCACTATCCGATCACCCGAGCAGCTTAGGCGATTCTAGGACTATTGCATTCAAGAGATCTTTGGCATTAGAGACACGTATGGCAAAAACTCCAGCCTTAAAAACACAATATGTCGAATTTATGAAGCAATATATAGAACTAGGACACATGAGTGAAATCGGTCTTAATGATATCCAACATCCACATTGCTTTATTCCTCATCACTGCGTCTTAAAACCATCAAGCACAACTACACAATTGAGAGTTGTCTTTGATGCATCAGCAAAGACGTCATTAGGATTATCGCTTAACGACATCATGTACACTGGTCCAACTGTACAAAGCGACTTATTCTCAATACTATTGAGGTTTCGACTACCAAGATTTGTCTTCACCACAGATATCGAGAAGATGTACAGACAAATCTTAATTGATCAATCCGATCGCAGTTTACAGCTCATTTTGTGGAGGGAAACCGAAACCGATCCTCTAAAGCACTATCAGCTCAACACCGTAACTTACGGAACATCTTCAGCTCCATACTTAGCAACTAAGTGCTTACAACAGTAAGCAGAGAGAAACATCGAAAGATATCCACTAGGTGCCCAAGTGTTACGCGACAGTTTTTATGTTGATGATGGTGTGAGTGGATCAGACAGTCTAATGACATCCATGGAAACCCAAAAACAACTAACAACACTTCTTCAAGAGGCAGGATCTAAACTTCGTAAATGGTGTGCAAACCATCCCAAGTTATTGCAAGCAATACCTCCACAGGATCAAGAAGTTAATCTTGACTTTGAAAATTTTTAGTCAAAGACACCGTGGGAAACTGTAACGGAACGAAAAAGGTCACGTAAAAATCTTACACCCCTGAAACAAAAGGCCCCACGTTGGGCGCCAATTTGTAACGGAGCGGAAATAGAGCCACGACCGAATTAAAAAAAAAACAAACAAAAATAAACGCGTCTGGCAACGCTGAGCGGTGAGGCCGACTAGGGAAGCAGCAGCCCTGACTTTGCACTTGTTTTGAGGGCGCACGTTGAATGCGCCCCTGTGGCTTTCGCACAGAAATTAAGTCAGGGCGCCTGCTTACCTCAACCGACGCCACCGCTCCCGGTCAGGTGACCCGCGGACCCGAAGTTGGCCACAACTGCACTTGATGGTTAGCCTATGTGCTAGCAGTTCGGGAGTGATGGGGGGGTTCGTGGTGGCCAACCCCGCGTACCTTCGCCGTACAAATATTTCACGTGCATGACAAAAAAAATATCGCGTCGGGATTCCAAATCAACAAATTGGGTTGAAGTAACCGGACCTGAAACGAGAGAAAATTAACTAAAAAAAATGGAAAAGGTTGGGAGCCCCTGGCTCATCCATCCACCAACCAACACTCGAGCCAGATGTTCAGGCTCAGCCCACACATCCCTCCCTACCATGGAGGACCCCGGGGCGACGTCTTTAGTCCTCCCCAAACGCAACCATTCTCCCCTACGACCCAAATAAAAAAACTTATTGGTTCATTTTATAATTATAAAATTTGCCCTTATATTTTAAGAAAAATGCCCTTATATAAAAAAAATCTTAAAACTATATTTAAATTTTTTTTTTCCTTTTTTTTTTTTATAAGACTGCTTTCAATTTAAGTTTTTATTTTTATTTTTAAACAAAAGACTTTCATAAAAAAAAAACATTTATTTTTAACAAAAATGTTATTATTGTTTGATTTTATTTTATTTTATTTTTGTTTTTAATAAAAATTTTCGTTTCAGTACTATTTATGTTTAGTCATATTAGTTATGTTTAGTTCTATTATTTATGTTTAGTTATATGAGTTATGTTTTGTTTTTAAGTTTTCATTATATTATGTTTTGTTTTCAAGTTTTCATATTTTATGTTTTGTTCTTAAGTGTTCATTATATTATGTTTTGTTTTCAAGTTTTCATTTTATTATGTTTCGTTCTTAAGTGTTCATTATATTATGTTTTGTTTTCAAGTTTTTCGTATGATAATCTTTTTAGTTCTTTGTATTATGTAAAGTTAATTTTATCAGATTATGTTTTAAAGAAAAGTTAAATAAAAATGTTTTGTTCTCGTATAATTTTTACGAAACAAACAAAAAAAATTAAAATATTTACTTAATACAATATATGCTTTGCGAGGTGAGAAAAAAATATAATCATAAGGATGAAAATAAAACGTTTTAAATGTTTATATAATTTATATGAAAATTTTTTCAGCTTCTGTTTTTGTTAAAATGTTATATAAAAGCAAGAAACAAGCATAATTTCTAAATTTTTAAATATAAATGTATAATAGAAATAGGTCTATTTATTATAATAGATATTTTGTATTATTACTACTATCATTATAACTATTATCATTAATGTTCCACTTATATACAAGTTTTATTTTAAAGCCTATAAAATGCTCAGCAACAGAATGTTTGAGCAGAATGCTCACAAACCTGAGCTGCAGCAAGAAACATTTCAAATTACTTGCATTAATTGAAGTCTTTCTCGTTAAAAATCAAAGAGTTGCAAATTTACTTTAACTCTACATGTGGCTAATTTATGTTAGTTTGTAGTCATCAGTCGCCTTAACAAATTAATAAAAATTTTTTTTTTTTATGTACTTGCCCAAACTTGATTGTTGTTGCTGAGGCGGTTGTTGGCTGCACTTTTCGCTGCTAGTGCCCGACACATTGGTGGTTGTTGTTGCTTGGCCATGTTGATGCGGTGGTGGATGTAGGCACCGCTGCTGTTGCAAGTGGCTGCTAGGGTGTGCGCCGCTGCTGGTACTGCTGTAGCAGTTGTTGGCGCTTGGAGTACGCCGCTACTGTTGAGGCGGTTGGTGGGTGCGTGCTGGCACTGCTGTAGCTGTTGTTGGCGCTTGGTGTACGCCGCTATTGCTGTTGCAAGTGGCTGCTGGTCCTGCAATTCTGCTGCTGTTGCACGTTGGGTGGGTGGTAGCCGTGCTACCTAAAAATTATAAATTTTAGCTTGAAAGCTAAAACTTTCACACAAGCACTTACCGGTGCGTGGTAACGGTGCGGTGCGTGGTAGGCTGTGCTGCTGCTGTTTGAGCTGCGGGTGGGTGTCTGCGCCGCTGCTGTTGAGGCGGTTGTGAATGTTCCGCTGCTGTTGCATGTGGCTGCTGATTGTGCAATTCTGCCTCTGTTGCACGATTGGGTGGGTGGTGTGTGCGCCGCTGCTGTTGCAAGTGGCTGCTGTTTGTGCGCCGCTATTTAGGCTGTTGGTACAAAACTCATTATTAGAGCTGGTTTAACAACTCTTGCACCGAACGATAACCTTACTTGTCCCTAGCCTGCGATTCCCACGTCGCTGATGTCCGCCGATTATAAGGTGGTGGTGTGCTATTGTGGCTGCTGCGGTTGTCGCGATCCAAAAAGCAAAAGGAAATTTCTGTGTCGGAAATTTCGCCATTTGCCGTCTTGCCAGCTGGATTTGACATTTGTCAAATATGTCGACAGGGAGCGTTCCAAAACTTGAAAACCATAGCTGAGGGTGTGCTTATACTTAATAACATTTACTGAGGAGTGTTCTTCGAACTTTACATGTGTGACACACTTGCGTATTGATAACAAGTCTTACGCGTTCGAAGTGCGACAGTTGCACAACGTCAAAGTTGAATTATATACCAATGTTGGATTTGAATGTCCAAGAAATGTCAGATTTCACAGGACATAAAATGTCAAAAATAAAAATGGTATACCGTCCGTGTTGAAATACAAGAACTGTCAAAGTAATCTGTCAGCTGTCACAGTCATCTGTCCCGCGACGTGCTGACGGTAAAGTCAAAATGTCAGTTGTCACAGTCATCTGTCCCGCGACGGTTTGACGGTAAAGTCAAAATGTCAGCTGTCACAGTAAAACGTCAACTGTCATTTAATGTGTTGACTGTGAAAGTCAAAATGTCAGCTGTCAAAGTCAAAGTGTAAGCTGTCAAGAACATCTTTCAGCTGTCACAGTAAAACGTCAACTGTCATTTAATGTGTTGACTGTGAAAGTCATCTGTCAGCTGTCACAGTCAAAGTGTAAGCTGTCAAAGTCGTCTGTCAGCTGTCACAGTCAAAGTGTATGCTGTCAAAGTCATCTGTCAGCTGTCACAGTCAAAGTGTAAGCTGTCAAACTCATCTGTCAGCTGTCACAGTCAAAGTGTAAGCTGTCAAGGTCATATTTCAGCTGTCACACCTCGAACGCACCAGACGTGGCACACGCAGTATGTCACTCATGTTGGCATACGACACAGCCATAGCGAATTCTGACCTGCATGTTCGAATGTGGATTCAACTTCACATTCAACGCTACCTTCAAACATGAAAGCCAAAACCCACCACTTAGTGTGCCGTTACAAATCGTTTGTGTTTTGTACTTAAATTCCATGCGAGTCCCTAATTGCACACCTTAATTTAAGATGGTTAGGGAGAACAAAGCAGCCTGGAAGGCTCATTATTTCGTTAAAGTCGTTGAACTCTTCGATGAATATCCAAAATGCTGCATTGTTGGTGCTGACAACGTAGGCTCCAAACAGATGCAAAACATCCGTACTTCGCTGCGTGGCTTGGGTGTAGTTCTCATGGGTAAGAACACTATGATGCGCAAGGCCATCCGCGGTCATTTAGAGAACAACGCTCAGCTGGAAAAACTATTGCCTCACATTAAAGGCAATGTTGGTTTCGTATTCACAAAGGGCGATTTGGCTGAGGTACGTGACAAGTTTCTTCCAAGAAGAAGAAAGTCCCGAGAAGACCTCTTTCTTCCAGGCTCTGTCTATCCCAACCAAGATTTCTAAGTGTACAATTGAAATCATCAACGATGTGCCAATCTTGAAACCTGGTGACAAAGTTGGTGCTTCCGAAGCCACTTTGCTTAACATGTTGAACATCTCTCCGTTCTCATATGTTTTACTAATTAATCAAGTCTACGATTCTGGATCCATCTTCTCTCCCGAGATCTTGGACATCAAGCCCGAAGACTTGCGTGCCAAATTCCAAGCTGATGTTGCCAATTTGGCTGCAGTTGAAGTCAAAGAAGCCACTACTATTAAGGAATACATCAAAGACCCCGCAAGTTTGCTGCCGCTGCAGCTACTGCCGCACCAGCCGCTGCTGCCCCAACTGAAGATAAAAAGGCTGCTGCCAAGGAGGAATCCGAAGAGGAAGAAGATGACGACATGGGTTTCGGTCTTTTTGATTAAATCCAGTATCATCTGTGATTGAAATCTTACGAGTATTTATAGCTAATGCGATAAATTATTGTCGAGGATTGACCATCCCAATGGCAAGTTGTCGATGGGAAAGTGCTCTGTATAAATAATTTTTCTTGCTTCTGGTATTCAAATACTGGCACAATAAAATCTTAATCCAGCAAAAAAGAAAAAAAAAAGAAAATGATTCAACACATTAGGATTAACCTGGATTCCTAAAGCAGATCATTTTTGCGTAACAACGAATCTGGAAAATAATTCAAGCATAACAAAACTCACAATCATCTCAGACACAGCAAGAATATTTGATCCATTAGGCCTCGCAGGTCCAGTTGTCATCACTGCGGAAATATTTATTCAACAATTGTGGCAGCTTAAGTTAGCATGGGACGATTCTTTACCATTAGAATTAGAAGCAACTTGGTCAACATTTCGAAATGAGCTAAGAACTTTAAAAAATGCATGCGTTCCTAGGCATGTCTTCAATGGTCAAAAGCCAAGTACGATTCAAATTCACACATTCGTGGACGCATCTGAAAGGGCTTATGGCGCTGCAATTTATCTTCGGTCAAAACTACCAAATAATAGTTTAATCGTCAGATTTTTATGTGCCAAATCACGGGTGGCACCTCTTAAACGTCAAACATTGCCTCGCTTAGAGTTATGTGCTGCAGTGCTTGGGGCGGAATTAACATCAAGGGTAAGGAAAGATCTACAATTAACGGCTGAGATTTCGTATTTTTGGTCAGACTCAGAAATTGTGTTATCCTGGATAAATTCATCATCTGCATCATTGCGAACTTTCGTCCTTAATCGAGTGAGCAAGATCCAAGACCTCACCATTCCAACTCAATGGCGTCATGTAAGCTCAAAGGTCAAAGTCAAAGGTAAGTCAGGTCAAAGCAAATAGAGATCATATTCTACGGTTACTGCAAAACCACACCTCAATCATCGATTCAACACTGAACATAATTAAACAGGATGAAATCACTACAAATAGTAAAATAACGGATTTACAAGATAAAATAGATCTTCTAATGAACACGTTAGACGACGATTCAAACCAAATCAGACTCATTCAAATTATTACATCATTAACAGCACAACTCACGTTAATGGTTGCGAATCTACAACAAATTCATTCAGAAATAATCAATGTTCTGACTGACACACACCACGGGAAAATTAGTCCACTACTACTTACGCCTCAACAACTAAAAAATGTAATCAATTCCATTAGTGGTCATCTTCCTCCAGCTCGATCATTGCCCGTTGATTCAGATAATCTAATACAACTCTACAAAATCATGAATCATCAAAACCTCAATCATCGATTCAACACTGAACATAATTAAACAGGATGAAATCACTACAAATAGTAAAATAACGGATTTACAAGATAAAATAGATCTTCTAATGAACACGTTAGACGACGATTCAAACCAAATCAGACTCATTCAAATTATTACATCATTAACAGCACAACTCACGTTAATGGTTGCGAATCTACAACAAATTCATTCAGAAATAATCAATGTTCTGACTGACACACACCACGGGAAAATTAGTCCACTACTACTTACGCCTCAACAACTAAAAAATGTAATCAATTCCATTAGTGGTCATCTTCCTCCAGCTCGATCATTGCCCGTTGATTCAGATAATCTAATACAACTCTACAAAATCATGAAGGCAGAAGGAGCAGTGACCAAAAATGAAGTGATATTTGAAATAAAGCTGCCTCTCATAGATCATCAACATTTCGACTTATTCCACATAACTCCCATTCCAACAAAGGGAAATGGAGGTCTAATTTCAATAGAAACTAAAGTCACATTTTTAGCCGCCAATTCACATCGAGACCAATTTATTTACTTAAGTTCTGAAGATCTAAACTCATGTTTTACCATGAAAACAAACCTCTCCATATGCGACAACAAGAGACCAAAGTTTAGCAGAGAATCATCGGTTCATGCTTGTGAATTTCATATGTTCAATAATAAAACCTCCACACAATGCAGACTACCAGTTGCAAGGAAAATCTTCTTGGACGCAACTACAGCACAGGAACATGTGGATCTTTGCAACAATGTTAGACATCGAAATATCAGTGGTGTGCGACATTCAAGCCACACAATTGACTCTAACAGGTTCAGGCTTGTTAACAATGTGTCCAAACTGCTCAATAAAGAGTGATGGCATCAGCATTCAGGGCCATCACACGTCGTCAACCGTCATGCATACTTCATACATCAGGTTCAAGGAGATCAGCAAGACCACAACATCAGACGAATTGAGGCAAAGGTCTAATGGAACGGTTGCTCCATTCGAAACCCAACTAGAACAGTTAACTGCATTACAAACCCAGTTTGCAAATGAAGACGTATCAAGGTTACCTGAAATAGTGTTGTCCAACAGTTGTCATCATCACGCGGTGAGTTATACTGCGCTACTGTTGTCCATCACAATCCTAGTAAGCTGTATATTATGGATATTGAAACACAGACGAACTGTCAACAGATCAGTAAATGTGCCACAAAAGCAGCCTCGAATGCACACCGATGAATCATCCTTTACTGTGCGTATTTAACTTAACTAACTTCTCCCGACCTACATCAACATAGAGTTGAGCAACGCCTCAACGTGCGGGAGAATGTTCATTGTTTTAGTTATTTTATTTTAGTTTTTTTTTTTATTATATGTATTTAAATTCAACGACTAGCAGTTTGCCTTATTTGTAATAGTCATTGCTCTAGTTATTAAATATGTTTGCGTAAGCAACAAAATATTATGTTAATTTTAAACAAGAAGAAAATTTGCTTTGTTTACATTCTTTATTGTTTTGCACAATTTCGTAAATTGCATTGTGAGTAACTGCAAACTATATTGCCGGTCGTTGACCAAAGCTAGGTTTTATTTATGTCAATAAAAATATTGTTTCCGCAATTCAACGTCAGCATATTGCCGGTCGCTAAACTGAAGTATGCAATATGCTGACCAATAACCAACTTATGATGTAATTAGCAATAAGTTACTATATAAGTGTTCAAAATTCAATTAATAAAGGAGTTACAATTAAAACTTCAAACAAAACTAATCGTTTCATATAAACTCAATTCACATCGTTGCTACCAGTTCAAGTGTTGGGAGTAACATCATCAAACTCAAGTTCACCAATTTAACTGAGTTCATGTGCTAAGTTGAAGCCTTGGTACTTGAGCAATTCAGCGTAAACAACGCAACAATATGTAAAAAAAATTCTTGTTTTATTTTTATTTTAATTAAACTATTTTTTTTTAATTAAATACAAAAAATTTTTATTGCATAAATTTTAATTAAAAGAAGTTTTATTGAATATATATTTTTAATTAATAAATAAAAATCTTTATTTAATTTTATTTATGTAAACATTTTTATTTAATATTTATTTAATATTTATTTTAAGTTTTTATTTTAATTTTATGCTTTCAATAATATTTTTATTATTATTTTAACAAAAATTTTAGTTTTAATTTGATAAATTTTAGTTTTTATTTTTTTTATTTTAGTTGCGTATATTAAGTTTAATTTTACTAGAAGCAAAATTTTATCAATTTTCGCTTTATTTGTGTTCATCTTTTTTTTAACATTTTGTTTTTTTGTTTTTGTAAATAAATTTTTATTTTAAAATTGCCATTTTTTTTAATTTTTATTTATTATTAATCAAATTTTATTTTTAAATTTTCATAAAAATTTTAATGTATAATTTTATTTTTTTTTTCGTATTAATCAAAATTTTGTTTAATCTGATTCTAAATTTTTAATAAAAAAAATGATTAAATTACTGGAAGGTATTTTCCAAAAAAAAGCAACAAAAAGATTCTTAGTTAAAATAAACAACCGCTAGCATTGTTAAAATTCCTAAAAGGAATACCGAGCCGTTAGTCTGTCCTTTTCTTTTTTTTTTAATGGCTGCTTCGTTTCTTTTAATGCACTTGGAAAACAAAAAAAAAAATTAAAAAATCTTACTATATACGAAAATCAAAAGTAAAACCTGGGTTTGTTGGGTTTCGTGGCTGTCGTCGTTGCCGATGCGATTGCTGGACCAGCTGCTTTGGCTGGTAGCTGCGGATATTGTCAATGGGCGCAGGTTGGCTGCAGGTTGTTGCGATTCAATAGCCGCTGCTTGTGCGGTTGGCCTGTTGTTACGGAGCGCCGCTATGTTGCAAGTAGCTTCTGGCTTTTGTGCAGCTGCTCCTCATAGACCCTGCTTTTGTTGGTGATGTTGCTGCTGATATCGTCAATGGGCGCTTGCTTGCTCTTGACTGCAAGTAAAGGAAGGAGTTGATGGCTGCTGTAGATTTTGGTGGGCGCCGCTATGGGTGCCGTTGAGGTTGCGGTTGTGCGATCCAATAGCCACTGCTGCTGTTAGATGATGATATAGATTGGTTTAGTTGTGGTGCTGGCGAGCTATTTTCTTCGCCGCTGATGTTGCGCACGGCACGGAGGGGTTTTCCTGCAACTTGCTAGCTGATGGTGAGTTCGCTGATGCTCTAATAGCCACTGTTTGTGCGGTTGACCTGTTACGGAGCGCCGCTGTGTTGCAAGTAGCTGCCTGCTTTTGTGTAGCTGTGCAAAAAAAAACGTTTAGCAATTTACCAGCACCCACCTCACTGTGCCTTTACCTGCTCATCATAAACTCTGCTGTTGCTGTTTTCTTTTCTATGTCGGAAATTTGCCATTTGCCTTTCACTTGTCAAATTTTATTGACACGTCGAAAATATGTCAACTTGGGGGTGTTCAATAAGTTATATGTATTTAATTATTTACTTATTTAGGGAATATGCCACGTTCACAAAGATGGGTGACACACATTTTTAACGAACTTAAGTCCCAATGATCATACACACTGTGGACCTTTCAGCCCTCACTATTCACAACTAACGCATTCGAAGTACGACAGCTGGAAGGGATCTGCGACAGATGTCAGAAGTACATAAAAACTGTCAGAACTGGTTAGAAGACAAAGGCCAGAAATTAAGAGAGAAACGTCAATTTTAAATGAAACAGAAATGTCAGATATTAATAATAGAACTGTCAGCGTTGTAAACCAAAAATGCCAGGATATTGATGGAGGGAAATGTCAGATTTTAATGTAAGAAACTGTCAGAATCAAATGAAGTTAGAATGGTCTGCGTAAGAAAAATTAACAATGTCGGATTTAAATTAAAGAAAACCGTCCGATATTAATGACAGAAAAATGTCAAATTTAAAAGAAAAATGTCAGATATAAGAAATAATAAACTGACAGATTTGAATAAAGTAAAAATGTCAAATACTACTGTAAGCGAAGTCATTTAAATGTCAGATTTAGAAAAAAATGGAGAATTTGGACGAGAGAAAAAAAATGTCAGCTGTCAAAATCAAAGTGTCCGCTGTCAAAGTCATCTGTCAGCTGTCAAAGTTAAACTGTCAACTGTCACAGTCATCTGCCAGCTGTCACACCTCGAACGCGTCAGCCGCTGTATGAGCAGTATGTCACTCATGTTTGGACACGATGTTGTTATAGCGAATTCTGGCCTCCATGTTCAAATGTGGATTCAACTTCCCAGTCAAAACCACCTTCAAACATCGAAGCAAGAATTCACCACTTTGTGTGCCGTTACAAAACAGTTCTTCGGAAAAAGTTGAACACTTGTTGCAAGGACTGAAGGCACTATTCCCTAATGTTCTTAGCGTGAAACACCCCCAGCTGCTTATTAGCCATATCAGCCAGCTCATAGTACGCCAAACCTATCTTCTTAATGACTCTAGCTTTCTCAAAAACGTTCGCCAGCTTCGCATTAAAATGCTCAGAGGCTTTACTTTGGGCAAAACTTCTTCGATACACGACCTGACCAACCTCAAAACTCACTGGTCGTGAACGCATATTATACAGCTTCTCATTCTTCTCATATGCCTGTCGCAAGTTCTCTCGCACTTGTTCTCGAATCAACTTAGTTCTCTCTTCAGGCATAGTTTCAGGGTTGGATCTTCCAATAGTTTTAACTTCCGTAGAAGTTCATAATTTTTTGCATGACAAATCATATTTTGTCCAAAAACAATAAAATACTGCGAGAAACCAGCCGAAGAGTGAACTGAGCTGTGGAGAGCTGTGCTAATCGCAGACAAGGACTCATCCCAATCCTTTTGGTCCTCTACTACTACTGCGTTAGCTTGAGGAGAGTAATTAGCCGTAAAATTATGCGTTACACCATAAGTTTTCAATAAATCTTATTTGTAAATTAATTACGACCTTCTTTCATAAGTTTTTAAGTTATGTGTTTATATAACTCCAATAATTTTTCAATTATTAAAGGTTATATTTTATCGAGCTCAAGGTCAATGTTGCTTTCCGAAGAAAACAACTGAAGGAAAAACAACTAACAACAACAATACCCTATATAGAGTATCAATCACATAGCAGACTAGACAGCTGTTTCGTTGGCCGCTACACCAACTCATCAGTAGCTTTTTTTCGTGATTCTTGCTGTGATCCACTAAGCTCTTAATTTTCTACTTGTTTCACGAATGCAATTAGTAAATTACCCTGAATTGCGGTACGAGAATACAAATGATATGAAAGCAGCGTAAAGTTCTTTTTAATTTGTGAAGCATACTTTCAGGGAAAGTATGTTCTATTATTCGAAGATAGATCAAAGCTTTTCTAAATACTCAAAGATTTTGTTGTGCTAGTTGTTGTTGCTCTTCTATTTCACAGTCGACCTTAGCTTCAGCAGTTAGCTGATATTAAACTATGACGACATGAAGATTTGTTTCTTTTGAAAACTTAGATAAATCTCTAAATTTATTAGACTTAAAGTGAACACCATTGTCCGTTGTGATAATTTCCGGAACGCCAAAAATAAAGAAAATTAGGTTTTCTAGAAATTCAACAATTTTCTTCGCGGTAAAAATACGAATGGGTTCTAAAAAATGGAATTTTGAAAGGTGGTCAAGCACAATCACGAGACCCACGTTCCCTGAGCGTGACCTAGGGTAAGGCCCTAAGAGGTCTACGTAGAGTCTCTGAAAGATTCGCATCGAAGTAAGCTGTTGACCCATAGGCGGACGAAGTATGTAATTAGGAGCCTTGGTCATTTTGCAGACCTCGCAAGCTACAACGTAATCACGAACTTGTTTTGCCATTCGTGGCCAAAAATAAAACATTTTCAAGCGGGTAAGTGTTTTGTGAATCCCACCATGGGAACTCATTGGGTGATCATGAGCTTCAACAATGAGAGACATTCTCAATTCCTCAGGCACCTAGAGTTTCCATGACTGTTCTTCTTGAGTGGGATCACCACTGGCAAATTCACACCGCTTGTAAATCAAACCATTGACTACCTGAATGTCAGGCTGCTGACTGCTAACCTTTTGGAATTCCTCGACAAGTTTTAGATAATTATCAGTTTTAAAAGGTGCTGAAGTAAAATCTAAAACTGTCGAGATCGCAGTCGAATCGCTGTTAGTTCTGAAATTTCAACGGCTTCAGGCTAATGCACTCTCGATAAAGAATCGGGAACAACGTTTTGACTACCTTTGCAATGAAGAATGGTAAATTTGAAACCTTGCAGTTTCAATGCCCAGCGAGCAAGCCTGCCATGCAAATCGGCTTGGCCCATCAACCATTCTAAAGAGGCGTGATCGGTGATCACTTCGAATTCATGCCGGTCGACATAAGCTCGGAATTTTTTTATGGCCACGACCGCTGCAAGACATTCTTGTTCCGAAACAGTATAGTTTCTTTGCGCTTGATTAAATTTATGCGACATGTACGCAATCGGGACATCATTACCCTCATCATCGCACTGAGCCAAAACTGCTCCGACTCCATACTGGGATGCATCGCACTGGATGAAAAACGGACGAGAAAAAATCAGGACTGTGAAGTACTGGTGCACTACAAAGCTTTTTTTTGAGGGCCTCAAAAGCTGCTCTCGACTCATCAGTCCAAACAAATTTTTTCGCTTTTTGCAACATGTTGGTCAACGGTGTCGAAATGGAAGCGTAATTGAGCACGAACCGTCGGTACCATCCACAAACTCCAAAAAAAAGACGAAGCTGTCGAACAGTTTTTCGCAAGGGAAAATCTCGAATTGCCCTCACTTTTTCTGGATCAGTACTTATGGTTCCATGCCCGATCACGTGACCAAGATAATGAATTTGCTTAAGCAAAATTTTGCTTTTTTCAATGTTGATGGTTAGACCAGCATGTCGGATGCAATTGGCTACTCCTGCAGCAAAGATAAATTATTCAAAAAAAGACGGAAAATTTAAAATTGTTGAATGTAATCTTGCTTGCTGACGAGCAGATGTAGTTTTCCAGAAAGAGATCTCCAGCCAAGCCAAAAGCTTTCACGAAGTCAACTTCCAAATACAAGTCTTGAGACGAAGTTGGAACCATCAAGAACTTGAGTGGTTTGGTGACTCCTCGAAAGGTGATGGTGGTGTCGAGTACTCCTGCCGAAGAATGACTCGTCCCGTCCGCTGTCTTCAGACCAATCGAATACCTTTGCCACTTCAGTTGCCGGTTAGACATCAGTCTATGTGCCAAATTGTTGGCAATGCAACTGACAGTGGCGCCAGTATCGATTAATCCTACTAACGTCTCGCCGGCTTATGAGACCGGTGCGTAAGGACGAATATCATTCTCTGGAGCACTCGACAAAACCGCCGAACTCGCAAACAGTTTTTAAAGCTCTGACCTTGTTCCAAAATTGCCTCAATCTTGCAATTGATCATTGCTTCTTTCCACTCTTAGCTTGCCTGGAGCCCTCGCTCTGAAAAATCCGTCTGCGTGCAGCGTTATATTCTTGCCTTGAACGTCCTTTGCGGCGCACTAGAACCTGTAGGTTCACGTTTTAAAATTTGAATTTTAACTTTTGGTACATCTGGGATTGCCTTAGTTTGGCATGCCACCACCGAAGTTAATGAGGGGCTGGTTGAAAATCTAAAAAAGTATTATCCGTTGAGTTAGTCGCTGTGTTGGCGCCAGTGCTGCCAGACTCTCATGTCAGCTCGGAGACTTGACGCTGTGGCGGGAAGCTTCTGGAATTCCTTCCATGTTCCTCGTCCAGTACCCAGTACCCACCGAAACATACAGAAACATACAGCAAACTACGTCGCATATCTAATCGCAAATTTCGTCACAAAATCTCCAACAGGGCCTGAGAATCAAGAGGCCTTTGTAAATTGTCTGTAATCTGTAAGACTGCCTCATAATATTCGTCAAACTTCTCATCAAACTTTTGCTTGTGGCTGCGCACTAAATCCATGATGTCGAGTTCGGTTCTGTGATCCGAAAATTGGCTTCGAAGCTCAGCGCACAGCGCTGTCCATTCTATTCGGGTAACACTTCGATGATACCGCCAGAACCAATCCAAGGCCTTGCCCACAAACAACAGATGTGGACAAGGACAACAGACAAATATCAGATGGAACTTGATATTGCGCACTTGCAGTTTGATCTGAGAACCGTTCGACCGACTCTTGTGCCGGAATAATCACGTTTGAATTTCGTGACTGACTGAAACTTAAGTTTATTTGGCTTCTAGTGGCCGGACGTTCTTTCCTGACCGCACCCTGGCTCGCATCAGATTTACCTGGTGACGGTAAAAACGACGAAGCAACTACTAGAGCTGGTTGATATTGCTTAAGTTTCTTTTCGCTACATAGCGTGCGGCATAGCGGAAAACTGTGGCTCTTAAGGATCCACTGGGATATACAGGCTCTGTGAAAAATGTGCTTACACGGCGTTGACACCATGTCTTCAATCTTCGTGAAAGACTGCATGCAAATGCTGCACGAATTTTCCGCACACTCTACCTGAGCAGGTATATCCTCCGCGCTTTGATGCAACGGCATTGCAGCTGTAGTACAAAATAAAAAAAACGATACATTGAAAAAAACATAGGTGCGTCGTTGGACACACGAGAGAAGGGAAGCTTTTTCGCAGTTACATAGATTTGATAGCATAAACATTTTTTCTTTTTAATAAATTAACTTTTAAGTTCAAAAATTTTAAATATCATACAATTTATTCCATATATACAGAAAACATATTTACTGCTTATTTTTTATTGTTGAATGTCAAATTTCCACGCCAATTACATATACGGGCATATAATGCCAGCGACTCTCCATTTTAACTCTCCACACATGGTTGTGAACTTGGCTGCACTGAACAAATTTTTTCCTTCAACAGCTTACTGCGTAGCGAAAAATCTGTCGAACATTTTTCAGATTTCACTCCAAGCAAATCACAGAGCGAGGATTAAAAAACTTCGCTTCAAAAATATATATTAAAGAACGCACACGAAACAAAATTTAACAAACATTTTAGATACCTTGCCGATTTCATGCATGCGTTTGTTAATTCCATATTTATTGATATCATCTATTTTTTTGACGCTTAAAACATATAGTGTAATTTATTATCTAGAGATTGCATCAACTCTGCTAACAGTGTTAACAGAGTTATTTCACTTAAAAACATGAAGAAAAAACACTCTGTTAACCTCTGTTAACACATGCCAGAGATTAAGCAGAGTTGATGCAATCTCTACATAATAATTTACACTCTATTCCAACAACACCACAAACGCATTCACAATACAAACACACCGATGCTGGAGACACCTTGTGGCAAGTAAAAGCGAATTTTTGTAGCATAGCAAATACACAATCCCCTATCTATTGATAGATGGTGATGATCTACTGCAGCATAGCTTCTGTTATAACTAAGATTAAATTAACAACATGTTCTCACAGGTCTTTGTGGCCTAGTGGGCAGTGTGCTTGGCTATCGTTAAAAAGGGCACGGGTTCGATCCCCAAGGGAACCAAATCATATTTTTAGTATTTAATATTAAAGTATTAAATTTTCTTGTTGTAATAAGCTATAGCAACAGAGAAACCATCAAAATTCCAAGAAAAAATCTGTCGAAAATTTTTCAGATTTCACTCTAAGCAAATCACAGAACGAGGAGTAAAAACTTCGCTTCAAAAATGGTAGAATGAGTCCTACTAATGTCGCAGTTAAAATTTACAAAAAAAAAAATTTGAATATAAATATGACATAATTATTTGGTCTTAGGAGGGAATGTTGCGTTACATAAAAAAAATTGAGTGTTGGTTGTTAGCTGGCTGAGTCACTGGTTCATTCAAAAAAATTTTCAAATGTAAAAAAAAATCCAGTTACGTTAAATGGGCTTAATGGAAGCCTCGAGCTACGGAGGAATAGTCCCGAGTGAAGCGGCCGATCAGTGCGATTGAACGCATTGACATCGCATTCCATGCGACACTCGACACTACCCTCCACAACACGAAAACTTTCCTCAGGAGTGCTAAAAAAACATAAAAAAAATTTATTGACTCTATTAACCGTTGTGTCAACAGCTGTTGGGTTTTATCCACATCGACAGTAGATGTACCCGGGTACTTCATACGTTTTGTATGGCAGATAGTTGCTTTTGATATACAAATATTAACTACTACCTGGATTCTTGTAATTTTCTGGTTTTTTTTTTTTTTATTTATTGGAAATATTGTCTAGTTAACAAAACTTTTATCATAATTTGGGAAAAAAAAAATTTGGTACCTAAATAATCCATTTTTACCAAAAATGGGAATTGCCAAAATCCATAAAAATTTAACAATTTCCAAATTCTTTTTTAATCCTTGTAATTTGATCCCTTTTTACCAAGAAAAATAATTAACATTGAATTTTCATTCGCAAAATTCCGTTATATTTGAACTGAAAATCAACCCCTCTTGCTCATAGTGCTATTTTTAGTACCTGCGCAGAATAATTATAACTCATAAAATATTTGTTCAATGTAAACATTTTTTTTTTGGAATGTGTAGGAAAACACGTCTACTAACAGGAACAAAAGGGTATTTGGGAATATCTTGCCTACCTACCCTTGCACAACCAGTTTTGCAGGCAGAAACATGATTTTTTGCGCAGGTTTCGTTTTGAGTAGTTTTGTATGCATAAGTCAGTTTATGTGCGATTTTTGAAGTGTAAAGACCTAAAAATTTATTTTGTGCGGCAAATATATAAAAAGTGAAAATAAAATGGATGGTGCAATTTGTAATAAGCCTGTGTGCGCAGAGCACTCGAAGGATCATCCACAATGCCTCAGATGCTGCTAAAATTCATAAAATATATTTTTTACTTTCATTATAATGATTTTCTATAAATAAATAAACAAATTTCCATAAAATAAACTAAATATTTCCATTTATTTCTATATATTTGTATGAATTTTCATAGAACATCAGCTGTTGACGCTAGGTCATTTTCTAGTAACTGGGTTATATTTTCCAATGGTCCAATTGACCTGCAATTTCACACCAATATCAATTACATATTTCCAAGCTATGATACGAAGTTTCATCAAGATTGGACCAGCCGCTTGGAAGATATAGCAATATAAAGTGAACTTTGCCATTTATTTCTATATATTTGTATGAATTTTCATACAAGTACCCGGGTACATCAGCAGTCGACGCCATTCCACTAACTTGAATTTGGGCTGTATCGACTGAACTGCTGCTCCAATCTTGATGAAACTTTTGAAATTTCAGGTCAATCGGACTAACCGTTTGGAAGATACAGGAAAATTAAAGTTGCAAATGTACCCGTGGGCTCTACGATCGACACAACGGTTAAAGGAAATTTTTTAAAAGTTCAACTTTACACACTATAGCCCTTTTCATGGCAGACAAAAAGGAATAAATCATTTCAGTGCTTTCGACACCAATCCGTGGTAAGGTGATGCCTCAACACGAATATTCCAGGTGCCGAACCCCGTGGATTCCATTCAAAAGAAAAAAAAAAACGATACAAAATATTTGCCATCACAACTACTAGCAAAAAAATTTTGTAATTTAATTTGCTAGAATTCACGACGCGATAACGAACATAAGTAGAGTTGGGGAACCGAAATAGTTATCGGCCCCACGTTGGGCGCCAATTTGTAGCGGAGCGAAAACGAGCCACGACCGGAAAGTAGAACAAAAAAAATATTTAAAATTTGTTTACGTCTGGCAATGCTGACCGGTGAGGCCGGCAAATGGAGCAGCAGCCCTGGCTCGATAGTTTTGAGGGCTCACGGTGAATGTGCCCCTGTGAATCCTGCACAGATTAATAGCCAGGGCGCCTGCTTTCCTCAGCCGACGCCACCGCCCCTGGTCAGGTGACCCGCGGACACGAGGTTGGACACGACTGCACGTGCATGTGCTTGATAGCCACTATGCCAGCAGTTCGGGAGATGTGGGGGGTTCGTGTGGCATAACAGATAACGCGTCGCAATTCAAACGAAAACGAAAAAAAAACAAAATTACCGGAACCTGGAAAGAAATAAACAAAAACAATATAATTACAAAAATAAAAGGTTGGGAGCCACAGGCTCACCCAACCAATAACCAACCTCGAGCCCAGATGGACTGGCTCGGCCCACACTATTCCCACCCTTCCTGGAGGATCCGGGGCAAAACAAATCTGTATCTTCCCCTAACGCAAACATTCTCCCTTCGACCAAATAAGAAGACCTTAGTGTTTCATGATACTATACAATTTCATGCCAAAATTTTTTAAATCTTAAGAACTAATTTATATTTTTTTATATATATTTTAAAAATATATATAAATATAAATATAAAATATTTATGTATTTTAATTTTTATATTTGACAGAAAAAAAACTTGTATAACATTTTGATTTTTATAATTTTTTTAACATGATGTTTATTTCATTTTTAGTTTTTATTTCATGTTCTGTTTATTTGATTTTTACTATTATTTTTCTTTTATTTTTAAATCAAAGGTTATTTTTGTTATGTTTAAAGTTAAAAAAATTTCATTTACTTTTTGTCATCTAAAAAAAAGTTAATTTTATTCAGCTTCAACAAAAAAAAAAATGTTTTAACTAACTATTATAACTAACTAACTATAATAACTATTTTATATTTCTTATTTTATTATTCTTATTTTATTTTTCTTATTATTTATTATTATTTTATTCTATTATGTTTATTGAAAATGTATGGTTATATTTATTATTTTATATGTGTTCATTGTTTTGGTAATTTTATTTTAGTTTCTTTTTATTATATGTATTTAAGTTCAACGACTAGCAGTTTGCCTTATTTGTAATAGTCGTTGCTCCAGTTATTAAATATGTTTGCGTAAGCAACAAAATATTATGTTAATTTTAAACAAGTAGAAAATTTGCTTTGTTTACATTCTTTATTGTTTTGCTCAATTTCGTAAATTGCATTGTGAGTAACTGCAAACTATATTGGCGGTCGTTGACCAAAGCTAGGTTTTATTTATGTCAATAAAAATATTGTTTCCGCAATTCAACGTCAGCATATTGCCGGTCGCTAAACTGAAGTATGCAATATGCTGACCAATAACCAACTTATGATGTAATTAGCAATAAGTTACTATATAAGTGTTCAAAATTCAATTAATAAAGGAGTTACAATTAAAACTTCAAACAAAACTAATCGTTTCAATTATCATCGTTGCTACCAGTTCAAGTGCTGGGAGTAACATCATCAAACTCAAGTTCTCCAATTTAACTTAGATCATGTGCTAAGTTGAAGCCTTGGTACTTGAGCAATTCAGCGTACACAGCGCAACATTTGGTGACCCCGAGAGAAGACAACAATCTTCTGATTAAATAAGGACATCATATCGGCGACAATCCACAGCGTGAGTCTATTTATTTATTTATTTAGCCAAACAAGGCAATTGGCTCAATAACTTATACTTATTCTCAATACTTATTCTAACTTATTTTTTTAACAGGTTGTTGTTGTATTTATTTTTTTTTATTTTTATTTTTTGTTTTTCTCTCCTCTTTCCTTGTTTTAGGTGTAGAAGATATGCAATTCTCAGTGGGCGTAATCCGCCCACATGAATCGACACATTTTCAAAAACACGTCAAAAAGAAAAGACAAGAAGAAGAACGAAGGGGGAACTTATATACTAAGCTTACATACTAACAGATTTTATACACATAGTAAAAATATGTACTAATTTTTAATACTATGCTAAAATATTATTAAGATGGAAAGCTGAGTGGGAGAACAACTAAATTTTGTTTAGGTATGGGTGGTAGACGGCAATGTAAGAAGAGGCATTTGGATATGGGAGAATAGAGTTAATATTACAATGCGGTGTTTTACTTATTTAACATTAAAATTTTTGATTTACAATTTTGCTACAAATGCTAGATCAAGGAAATAGAAAAGGGATCAGAATGATGAAAAGGAATTGGAGAAGATTCTGAAGTGAATTGTTATTTAATAAGGGGGTAGTTATGTAAAGGAAAGTGATTTGGAAAGAGAACGCTTGAATCTGAATTTTGATATTGGCGGTGTATAATGCTCGCTGATATTATTAAATATTTTACAACATCTATTCAAGGGCTCGTTCAATGCGTAAATAGTGTTGTGATGCGATTCTTTTAACAATTTTGTATACCTTGTTCGCCTTATTGGTTCATTAAATAGTACCTTGCTCGAGATGTATTCGCTATCGATGTTACCAGTAATAACATCGAATGTAAAGCATGAGCAAAGTAATATTCTCCTTGATGACAGCGACATTAAATTGAGGATTTTAAGTCTACTCTCGTATGGTGGTAAATTTGTATAGTCACGAGGATCGTATAGGTCTCTCAATGCAAAAAGCAAGAATTGTCTTTGAATAGATTCTAGCCTTTCACTATGCACTACAAAAGCTGGGTTCCAAATTATGCAACAGTATTCTAAGATTGGTCGTACTAATGTGCAGTATAAGGTTTTAGTTACCCAAAGGTTTTTGAATTCTTTTGCACGTCTTTTTATGAATCCGAGCATTTTGTTTGCCCTGGATATGATATGATCGTAGTGAAGGTTAAAGCGCATCTTACTATCAAGAATTATTCCAAGATCTGCTATGTGGTTGACCCTTTTAAGTTCTACCTTATTTAGCATGTATCTGCTATATGTGATTACGTTTTTACGGGCAAAACTTATAACGTAGCACTTATTTATATTTAAATAAAGTTTATTTTTACTACACCACTGTTCCAGAGAAAAAAGCTTATTCTGTAAGAATACTGAATCCACTTCTGATCTAATGTTATAGTATAATTTTAAGTCATCTGCATATAAGAGATGGGGGACATCATGCAAAATTTCAGATATGTCTGCAATAAATATGTTGAAGAGAAGTGGGCCAAGATGGCTACCTTGAGGTACACCCGACTAGACAACAATCTTTTTAGACAAAGTACCCTGAAATTTTACATATTGGGATCTTTCACAGAGATAAGACTTGAGCCATTTCAGCACAGTACCTGATATACCAAATTTTTCTAGTTTCTTAGCTAGGATTTCGTGATCAACACGATCAAAGGCTTTACTAAAATCTGTATAGACTGCATCTATTTGGTGGCCCTTTTCCATTTTAGTAAGAATGTCTGATGCCATGATTGCAAGATTTGTGGTTGTTGATCGTCCTTTACGAAAACCATGTTGCTGCTCGTTTAAACACGGATTAATTATGCTCGTGAGTTTGGAACATATAATTTTTTCAAATAGCTTTGGAATTGCTGACAATATTGCAATACCCCTATAATTTTCAACTGATCTCTTGTCGCCATTTTTATAAATTGGCGTAAGATGACAAGATTTCCAAAAAGTTGGGAATATACCTGTATGCAAGGATTTGTTAAAAATCATATGTAACGCCGTAATTAATTGGTCTAAACACTGAACAAGTGAAATTGGTGGTATAAGGTCTGGGCCTGGAGATTTATTTGAATCTAATTCTTTAATGGAATTGGTTATGTCACTCCATGTAATATTAATTTCACAAACCAATGTCGGTCTACTAGTTATACTGGCAAATGTAGGTTGATTTTGGGAAGTAGTTGAACAAAAGACTTCTTTAAAATGATCCGCAAAGAGACTACAAATTTCCTGTGAGTTAGATGAAGTAACATTGCCTTTAAACATGAAGTTTGGGTATCCGGTCGATTTCCGTTTTACATTTACAAAATCGAAGAATTTTTTCGGGTCTTCAATAATCCTTTCTCCAATTAAATTGGTGTAAAGCCTATAAGCCTCTTCGGACTTAATGGAAAACTCCTTAGATAGCTCTTCGTATCTAACCTTTACCTCATCACTTACAATGACGCAATTTTTAATGACTCTGCAAAGTTTATTTCTTTGATTTCTCAAATTTCTAAGATTTGAATCAAGCCACGGTTCCGATAGTTTATTTTTTTTCTTTATTTTTGGAACATGAGTATCAAATACAGAAAAGACTTTTTGATAGAAAGACGATACAGCATCGTCCAATTCTAGTGCAGACAAGTGGTTCCAGTCCAAACAATTTAAGTCATTTTTAATGTTATTGTAATCGGCATTGAGGAAATCGTATACAATAGAATTATTGAATGACTGTATAAAAGTTATGTTGTTAGTACATAACTCAGTAGTAAAAGCAGTATGGTGGAGGGTATTGGAAAATAATTCAGTTAAGCTTCAGTCGCGGTATCGTAAGGTTGGTTTTAGCTCTTAATCGTCGCAATGTTTAACTGCAGCAAATGTTCTTTGCAAGTGCTTGTCGAGAATTCCGTAGTTTGTGGAATTTGTGACGCGAAATTACACGCAAAGTGTGTTGCGCTTAGTGACGATTGTTTAAAAACGTTGAAAACTAATAAATGTTTGATTTTTAGATGTGAATCGTGCTATGAAATTTCGATTCCATCAAAAATATATGAAGCAAAAAAGTATATAAAGCTATTAAGTGACATGTTTGAACCTTTAAATAATGTGCAAGATGACTGTAATGAAAATGTTAAATCTGTAAGCTCTTATAATAATGTAAGAGTAACTCGCTCGAAAGCTATTATTAATGATGCAAATCGTATAGCTCTCAATGCGGAAAGTGCGATAATAAAGAGCAATAAGAAGAGTGAAATTAAACAGTTAAGTCTGAATGCTGCTAAGAACAATGATAAAAACTCTGCTATGCAGCTTAGCTCTCGTTCCAATAAAATTGTTGCTGTGGCTTTGTCGAGTCCCTCGTCGCTTGCTGCGGGTGCTGCTAATGGTGCTGTTGTTGTTTCGAATGTGTCTGCTAAAAGTGCTGCCGGAGTAACTATTAACCCAATATCATCTTCGCCTTCAGCTGTTGCTGATTTTGAGCGTGATGTTGTTGTTGCTGATGAAGCTAATACTTTAGCTAATTCTTCGTATGCTGCAGCGGCTGCTAAAGGTGCTGTTGTTGTTTCGAATGTGTCGATGAACAGTTCTGATGGAGTTGGTAAGAACCGAATAACTTCTTCGGCTTCTGTTGTTGCTGATTTTGAGCGTGATGTTGTTGTTGCTGATGAAGTGACTGCTTTAACTAATTCGTTGCCATGTAGAGGCGAAGTGCCTTCTATTTCTGTTGTTGTTGGCGCTGTTAATAATAACAATGCTGCCGATTTTGTGAACTCAAACCGTTCTGTGACTCATAATAACTTAGATGAATTTTTAACAAATAATGAAGAGAACTTAAGAGAAATTGTTGGAAATAGTCAAGAGAATTGCGAATATATAGATGTAATAAAATTACAAAAATGGTTTCATGTGTCAAGTTCCCTCCTTCTACTACTGCACAGGCTATTATTGATTTTATTGTTGATAAAACTAACATCGAACGAGCTGATTTGTGTTGCTTCAAGATGAAAAAACGAGCTGATGTGGAGAACATTACACAGAATTTCAGTTTTAAAATTGGTGTTTCAAGTGATAAGAGTAAATTGATATGGAATCCCGACATTTGGCCATCTGGAATTCGTGTCAGAACATTCCAACATAATCCAAAAAACGGTGTTGGCCGGCCGATAAGGAAGTTTTAACGAACAACAATTCCTATTCGAGCGCACCTAGTAATAAAGTTTCTATTTACTACCAAAATGTGGGTGGTTTACGTACAAAGACCCATGAATTTGCGTTAGCTGCTGTTGACTGCTCGTTTGATATTATTGCTCTAACTGAGACATGGCTGCATGATGATATTTTATCCTCAGAACTATTTGATACTCAATTTGACGTTTTTCGAAGAGATCGTTGCTATTCCGCACTTGGAGTTACACGAGGCGGAGGTGTGCTAATTGCTGTCCGCTCGAAATACAGAAGTCAACAAATACAACTTCATCATGTTGAGCCCAACATTGAACAAATTTGCGTACGTGTGGAAATACATGCTTTGAATTACTCCGGAGATCCTGCTTCAAACGTCAATCTTTACATTTTTTTATCATATATACCTTCTAATTCTAGTGTGGAAATATATAATTTGCATTTTGATAATATACATAAAGTTGTTAATAAGTTATGTGATAATGATTATGCTGTATTATTAGGTGATTTTAATATTGCTAACGTTGATTGGACTTATTCCAATTTTGACAAATGTTTACTTCCTTCAAATTTTCGAAATAGCTCAGACGTGGATTTTATTGACTCTTTATTATCCCTTGGGGTTATTCAGTTAAATGATATTAAAAATTCAATTAATACAATTTTGGACCTTGTCTTTACGGATGCTGAGTTAAATGCAGCACTGTCGGAAGCAGACAGTCCATTATTAAATAATTCTATTCATCACAAGGCATTATCAATTTTGATTCTTGTTCAATACATTTAAGAGAATTTTTAAATGATTGCTATGAGTTTAATTTCTATAAGGCTGACTTTAATGCTATTAACATATTTCTTTCAGAAGTCAATTGGAGCTATATTTTCATTGGTGATCTATCTAAAGATTATCATTCTTTTATTAATGTTATAAATGAAGTGTTTTCAAGGTTTGTTCCTATTAAAGTCATTAAAAAAAGTAATAGGCCCGTATGGTTTACAAAACGTTTAATTAGGCTAAAGAATATTTTAATCAAGAAACATAAATTATCCCAAATAAATCCAGCTTTTCGTGAAGAATATATTCGATTTAGAAGAGAATATGAATTTTTAAAAAAATTTTTGTATAGGCAGTACCTGTTTAAAATAGAAACTAATATAAAATCGAATTCAAAATCATTCTGGTCCTTTTTAAATACTAAACGAAAAACAAACGGATTTCCCAAAAACATGTCGTATAATGGTGAGAGTACTGATTGTGAAGCAAGGATTTGTGATATGTTTGCCACATATTTTCAAAATAATTTTGTTGCTGATAACTGTAGTACTGGGGCTCACGATAATAATCATATCAATAATGCATCTCAAATTGGAATTGGGTTGCTTGTCCTCACTGAGCTGGAAGTGGAGTTTGAACTTCTCAAGCTGGATATAAACAAAAGTTGTGGACCAGACAATATTCCGCCTATCTTTTTAAAAATGTGCGCGCCTAACCTTGTGGAACCTCTAACGAAAATATTTAATTTGTCGTTAAACTGTGGTGAGTTTTTAGATGTGTGGAAGGAATCTTTTATTGTTCCAATCCACAAAGGTGGTAGTAGACAAGATGTTTCAAACTATCGACCTATTTCAAAATTACCAATAATTCCGAAAATTTTTGAAGCAATTGTTAAAAAATGTGTTTATAATATTATAAAAAATTCGATAACTGAATATCAACATGGCTTTGTTAGTGGTAGGTCCACATCTACTAATCTAACACTTTTTTCATGCTTTTTACGAAGCAATCTTGAGAAAGGGAAACAGATAGATGTCGTATTTACAGATTTTGCTAAGGCTTTCGACAGAGTTCAACACTATGTCTTACTTAAGAAGCTTGCTGCAATGGGTTTTCATTCGACATTTTTGAAATGGCTTTTGAATTACTTAATTGGACGCCAGCAGTTTGTGAAAATTGGTAAGACAATTTCAAAAGTAGTCTATAATTTTTCGGGAGTTCCTCAAGGCAGTCATCTTGGTCCATTACATTTTCTCCTTTTTATTAATGATTTGCCAAATTATATTCTTCATTCCCAATGCTTGATGTATGCGGATGACGTGAAGATTTTTAAATCCATCGAATCCTTAGCTGACTGCCGACTTCTGCAGCAGGATATTGACCGGTTGCAAGGGTGGTGTTATGATAATAAACTAAATCTCAATGTAGATAAATGTAATGCTATGTCTTTTAACATGATCCGCAGTAAAATTTTGTTTGAGTACTCTATTCTAAACATTGTTTTGTCTCGAGAATGCTGTAAGTTGGATCTTGGAGTCTTATTTGACGAGAAGCTTAGTTTTACGAAACATTTCGATAGAATTATATCCAAATCTAACGCAATGTTAGGATTTGTTTTGCGTAATACAAAAGATTTTAAAGATCCATATACCTTAAAGTCTATTTTTATTTCATTAGTTCGTTCTCTTCTGGAATATTGTTGTATTATATGGGATCCCTATTATAATGTTCATATAAAAAGGATTGAAAATGTTCAAAAGCGATTTACAAGAATTTGTGCGTATAAGCTTAACTGGAATTTTGCTCCGACTTATCTAGAGCGGTGTGCACTTTTTGGTTTGAAAACACTTCAGATAAGAAGAAAGTATCATTTAATTATGATGGCTAGGGATGTCATGATGAGCCATATCGATTGTGCTCAAATTCTTGGTCTTTTTAAAATCTATGCTCCTGAAAGCTATATAAGGCAAAGAGGGCTGTTTTATATTTCTGATCACAGAACAAATTATGGATACAGTGATGTTGTTAACAATGCGAGTGTTGCATTTAACTCTGTGTGCGATATAGTTGATGTCAGTCAAGACAGGGAAACTTTTAAGATTAATCTGTTGTCTATTATTTAATAATATCTTACAAAACTTTATATTTTTTTTTTTTTTAGTGTATATATATTAGTATATTGCAATAATTTTAAGCAATCTATAAGACTTGTGTCGCTAGATAATAATAAATATCTGCTCAGCCTCACAGGTTGGACTAACCCTTACTTCGTCATATGAGTTAGTTAAAATCAAATCTAGCCAGCGATTGTTTCGGTTTGGAGCAGGAGCAACTTGCTGACAATCATTACTATAAAAAGTACTTAATAAATCGAAGTCGACCGCATTGGACAGGTTAATTGGAAGGAGATGGTTGTCATCATCATCGTGCACAAAAGTTATATTGGGACGGTTGAAGTCTCCAAAAATAATAATTCTATCATCTTCGTTTAACGCAGCTGTTATTGACGTAATGATTTCACATAATTCATTGTAGGAATTGTGGGTTGAATTCGGAGGAATATAAATAACACCTATGTATACGGAAGCTTTTTGATCTAGCCTTATTTTGATTATTTTGTGCTCAAAGCATTTGGAGGAGCAGGTTACAATCAATTCACTAGATAAGGAGTTATGTGACAAAAACATTGAAATGACAAGATTTAGCTTCAACAAACAGTTTATTGAGTTTGCCTCTCATGCCACCACAATTGTGGTAGGATATATTAAAAGACGCAATTGAAGGTAGTGTATTTCGGGAGGCTGGATAATCGGACATTGCTTTAGGATAAGAGTTAGGGACAATAAAAATTTTTTAAGTTAGAACGAGCTCTTTGTAAATGTCATATATACTTTGAGCTAGTATGCGATGCAAATGCCGTGAGGTCGTTTTCAACATCAGTGGGTGAAATGTTGAGGCTTTCATGGAAGTTAATGAAAATTTTTTTCAGCTCGACAGGGTCGGTAGGAAGACCTTCTTGTTGGATGGATACCATAGCACTTGTTCTTATTGTACCTTCAATACAGACTGAGTCAGACTTATTATGTAAATAAGACAGGTATAATCGAACATTATCATACAACCGACGGTCTCTTAGACGAGACATAACGAAACGACCCTCACTACTAACGTCAGCGAGATTTTTTGTAAGCTTCGCATTAGGTGGCAGAAGAGGATCCAGAAAGGCTGGTGTAACATTAGTGAACGTTTGAGTATTAGTGCAAGTAATTAAGGGAGGAGGTGTGTTATTGGAGGGTGTGATTGCTGGTGAACGTGTTGCAGTAACAGGTTGTGTAGAAGTAGGCTTAGGTATGACTATTGCGGGCTGTGGGGTTGGATTTAGTGTATGGGAATGGACGAAATTAGGATATTTATATGAATAAGTTTTATTTTTTTCGTCGTTATTGAGGTTAAACGGAACCCGTTTAACTTTAGGATAAGGGGGTTTCGACGATTGAGTAATAGGAAATTTAGAAGAAGATAACAGTTGAGAAGATAGTTTTGACTGTGTAGAAAACTTTGGGAATAAATTTGTATTATATGACCAGTTTTGATCTTGAGCTGGTTTTGAGTGTGTTCTGGCAGGTGGGCTTATATTATTTTTATTACTATTAATATTAGTAGGCTTAAAAGATTTAATCATAGGCTTAGTGATAAGCTTAATACTAGGTGCCTTAACTTCCGTTTTTGGTTTTTCTGTCCATTCAGTTATACGAATGTTTCCTTTCGTTCGCATACC
The DNA here is from genome assembly GCA_914767935.1 of Coremacera marginata. NCBI lineage: Eukaryota > Metazoa > Arthropoda > Insecta > Diptera > Sciomyzidae > Coremacera > Coremacera marginata. Next base: position 85,964,750 of record OU612045.1, on the reverse strand, counting down.
TGCACTAGAAAACATCCACGCATATGCCTTGGGTATATTAAATTTAAAACTGCTAACCTTGGATCGCTTTGACGACTTTTTATGGCAGTCTGAGATGGTTAATTTGTACTTCTTTTTGAAGTAATTTTCTACACAAGTTGCATCTGTAGTTGTGGGGAAGCCTTTAACGAACAAAGCAGTGCTATCACTTTGGTTTCCTGTCTTCAGTTTTTGAATTCTGTGATTCCATTCTGATGTGGTCCAAGAGGTTCCAAAGTGATTAATTATTTTCCGAGGTGCAGCAACAGGTGGTTGTATTAATAGTGTGGGTGTTGGTTGGCTAGGTTGCGAATCCGAGTTAGATGGTAAGGGACGCACTGAAGAGGATAGCACGGAAGCTTCCAGGATTTCATCGAAGAGGGAGGATGAATTGTGTTCAATGGCTTCTGTCACATTGATTCTGTTGGTTCCAGTACTGATTGCATCAGATATTTCCGCAAGCGACTCTCTAAATAAGACAAGATCGTCACTTATTTCATTTATTTTGTGATACAAAACTTCGATAAGTGGATCTGGTACAGTTGGTGATTGTGTTGTTTTCTCCGAGGTCGATTGCAGCAAGATGTCGACGTCATTTCTTAAGCACGCGATATTTTCAGTTACATTTTTTACTCAATCAACTGTGTTTATTTTCTCAAAGTTTGTGTCTATTGATTTATTTATAGCACTTATTGCGGTTTCAACACAGTTTATATCGTTTTGATGGTCTATGGCATAGTTTAAGATTTTGGTTAAGTTCTGGTTTAGTGTTCCGAGCTTTTTATTACTTTCATTTTTTGTCACTTCGACAGCACTGCTGAGGTCTTCTATTGATTTTAATGCCTCATCAAATTTCGACACCAGATCGACTGTCTTTTTCAAACACTGTTTATTTTCCGACCGCACTGAGTTTGTTAAGTCACTAAGGCATTTTATCGCGAGTAGAACATGCGTGAGTGACAATTCTTTACATTCATCGCAGTAAAACGAAAAATTGGCCAGATATTCGTCAAGATAAGTTAAGCTTCTTTTCGATAAGCCTATGCAAGAAGTGTGGAAAGATTTTCCACAAAGGCCTTTGCACGTTATCTTGGGCGCCTTACGGTCCTCTGCGGTACAAGAAGGTGAAGCACAGATTTTATCCATTTTTGTTTTAACTGCTCTTATTGCTATTTTTTATTTTTAACTTTTTTTAATAATTCTGTTTGTTTACAATTGTTTGTTTACAATTGTTTATTTATAATTCTGTCTCTTTAGCAGAAAAATGCCAATACAGCAGTCAGAGGTTGGGAGCAATAATAGCGCAACAAGAAATTTTTTTTTTTTATGAGTAAAGTTGACACAGTGAACGAGAAATATCTTGCAGAATTCGCACTTTTATTTAATTTCGGTCGTATTTTATAGTACTGTTGAACTGATTATTAAATAGCCCACTGAACTTTTAGCTGTGGTCAAGTGAAACCACTAAATTCGCACTTTAGAATTTATATTTATTGAAGTCCACGAATAATATGCAGTTTAATGCAATAATTCACGAAAGAAATTTGAACTGAAATTTAACAACTGCGGAGCTTACAATTTACAACACGTCCGAACTCTACTAGCCATTCAGTGAACCCGAGATAGGAAGCACAGACTTCTGAAAATTTCTACTAAACGCGTAAATTTTAATTTCGTTAAGCGTGATAGCATAAAAATTCGTCGCGAATGGACGTTCGTTCGATCGTCCATCACTTGGACACATCAACCACATTGCGTTGTACAATAGCGTGATCCGTTTAGTGATTTTAAAGACGACAACAATAGAGCAGGACAATATTCCTGAGTTCCTGAAATTATTTGAACATTTGGACAATTTGAGAACATCGACATGTCCACATTCGACGAAATCAAGGAAAGATTAAAAGCTGCGGGTGATGAGATACAGAAGATCATCACCAATTTCAAGAAAGATGGCGCAGACAGGAAGAAGACCGCAGCATACTTTCATGAGCGACTTCAAAATCTTGATAGAGCCTGAAATCAATTTGAAGAAAACGATACAGCTTTACGGTCGTTACACAAGGTACCAATGGATCATGAGTACTTTACATCAGGGTACTACGACAAAGTCAAAGCAATAGCAACTGAATACATCAATATTTTTCAAATCTAAGTACAACAGCTTGGATCAGTGGCAGGTGCTACTTCTCAGTCAACTGCAGCTAGCAACACGCAAACCTTGGCAACCGGCGGAAGATCTACTGCAGGGCAACAAATGCCGGAATCTGAATCAGTAGTCAGCATAGCAAGCAGCTTGCGTATCCAACGTGCGCTTATGACGCCATTGCATCGTCTCTTAAATGGAATTGTAGATACGGTAGAACAATCGCAAGAATTTTACGAAGGCAACATAGCACGGCTAAGAAAATTATGGAATGAAATCGAGACATTGAACTACAGGATATGGAAGCTTAGCCCATCTCTAGAAGAACAACAGGTGGTTTCTTTTTCATCAGAAAAAGACCCTAAAAGCTCTAAAAGAAAGAGGAAAAACAAAAATAAGCGTCAGAAGGCGTCCGCCAGACCTTCCAAGGCAAAGCAGCCCTCAGCAATGCCATCAGAAAATAATAATACGGTGATTTCTTATACACCATCTTCTATTCCTCCATTGACTAGTAGTCCAAATACGATTTCAACTACGCCTAACAGTCATTTGACTTTAAGAGCAGTTTCGAGGACCAGAAATGTTTTCATTTCACGTCTTCAGCCCGACACATCAATAGAAAATATATTGACGTTTGTCAGGCAATCCAAGTTAGTGAACTCAAATGCATTCTGTTCATGCAAATAAATTGGTAATAAGCCTTCCCATGCTTCTTTCATTTTAACAGTTGCAGCCGATGATTTTACAACTGTTCTTAACTCTAATTTGTGGGCCGATAATATTCTTGTTACTGAGTTCAAGCCAAAAAATAAGCCTAAAAGGGTGACTCAAGCCGCCCGCCAGTCTCAAAAAAACTAAATAGGCTGTCCCTTTACTATCAAAATGTAAGGGGACTACGTTCTAAGACGCAGAGCTTATTTCTATCAACTCAAAATTGCTCTGAGGATATTATCGCGTTAACAGAAACGTGGCTAAACGGAAGCATTACTGATTTGGAATTGTTTGACAATAGTTTTCAAGTTTTTAGAAAAGACAGATACACTGACAATATTTCTTCTGTCGGTGGTGGTGTCCTTTTGGCTGTAAGGAACTGCTTTGTCAGTTTTATTGTTGACATTCCCTGCTCTTCTAATATTGAACTAATTTGCGTTAAAGTTATACATTGTAACTCTAATGTATATGTTATTAATGCGTATGTTCCTCCTAAGAGTAGTGTAGAGGTCTATGCAAGCCTTGCGGAGTGCATAGATTACATAATTGATTTACTTGACTAATGACGACATTTTATTATTGGGCGATTTTAATCTACCTGATTTAAAATGGCATTCTTCTGACGATGATACGTACTATTGTGCATCTAATTCGAAGACCCGCCAAGAACATATATTTGTTGATAATATATGTTCAGACTTACAACAAGTGAGTTGTATTTATAATAGTCTTGAAAGACTTCTTGACCTGGTCTTAACTACAGACAGTAACAATGTTGTTGTTAAGAGGGCCTTTCATGCTCTAACTACTGTTGATGAATATCATCCACCATTGAGTATTTGGTACGAATCCGACAGAGCAAATATAGTAAATTCTAATTCAGCAGATAAGCTTTATGAATTCAATTTTAAAAAAGCTGACTTTTTGAAGTTGAATCAGTTGCTTAATGGCAAACTTAATGCAATTTTAGAATATATAAATGGAAATTGCCTCGATGACTCCATACATTTTTTTTATATGGAACTCTTTGCTGTGTTTTCTCAATCCGTACCTTTTAGTCTCAAATTTGCGAGGAATTCTACGTACCCTTGGTACACAAAGAATTTAAAGACTCTTCGCAACAACAGGAATAGGGCATGGAAGAAATACATCTGTAGCTTAGGCTCAAACGACCTAGAAACTTACAAACGTTTGTTTCTGGAATTTGAAAATCGCTCAGCTACATTATATCACGAATATTTAGATAATGTTAAGCTGAGAATATTGACAGATCCAAAGAAATTTTGGGGATTCGTAAACACAAAGAAGAAATCTGATGGATTTCCTTCTTCATTTAGAACTCCTGAGGGATTTACTGACAATCCCGTCAAAATTTGTGGCCTTTTCGCCAATCTTTTTAAAGAATCATTCTGTTCAGATTCTTTTAATCCTGATGGAGAGTACTTTGAATATATGAATTCCGAACCCAGAGTATCTTTGGAACATATATCCTTCACTCCAGAGGATATTTTAATGTATATTAGATCGATCGATGAGGAGTTTGGTGCTGGACCTGACGGTGTTCCTGCCGCAGTGTTAACACAATGTGGTTCCGTTTTGAGTCAACCACTGTCTTTATTATTCAATAAATCTATTAACGAAAGTTATTTTCCACTTTTTTGGAAAAAATCATTTATAAGTCCTATTTTTAAAAAGGGTTGCAGGAACGATGTCAGTAACTATAGGCCTATCGCTAAGCTCTCATCGATTCCAAAACTTTTTGAGCGGATGGTGTACGATCGGGTGAAAATTCACTGTGGCAAAGTCATAACAACTCGTCAGCATGGTTTTGTGAATGGCAGATCCACTGTGTCTAATCTTCTCGATTTTACAACATTCTGCTTAAATTCTATTGATTCTGGTAACCAGGTCGATTGTGTTTACACTGACTTTAGTAAGGCATTTGATAAGCTACCACACAATCTAATCTTATTTAAACTTGAGTTAATGGGATTTCCACAATATTTTGTGAACTGGATTAAATCGTATTTGGTGGAGCGATCTTATCAAATACGTTTCCGAGACGCATTGTCTTCTGAATTTATTGCTGGATCAGGTGTTCCTCAGGGTAGTCACCTTGGTCCTCTTCTGTTTATTTTAGCTATCAATGATGTAACTCACGTCATTGAACACTCTCATCTGCTTATTTATGCCGATGATATGAAAATATACAGAACGATTAATTCTAGAGATAATTCAGATCTACTCCAGTCTGATCTGAAATCCTTTGAAGTTTGGTGTTCTAAAAATAATATGTTTTTAAATCCAGATAAATGCCAAACTATGACCTTTTCGCGAAAAAGGAATAATTTTATTTTTGATTATAAGATTAAAGATACTGCCTTGAGTCGTGTAGACATTGTCAAAGACCTAGGTATATGCATGGATTCTAAGCTATCGTTTAACATTCATATTGATAATATTTGTAAAAAAGCATCTTCATGCTTGGTTTTGTAAAACGCTGGGTCAAAGAATTTAATAGCATGATTACAACTACAACGTTGTATTATGCAATCGTGCGTCCTCACTTAGAGTATGCAAGTCAAGTTTGGTCCCCAAGTTACAATGTGAATGTTGATCGAATAGAAAGAATCCAAAAACGTTTTGTTCAGTTTGCTCTAAGGGGCTTAAGTGGAACTGACATATTAGACTTTCCTCCTTATGAGGATCGTTTAAAACTATTAAAAATGCAGTCTTTAGGTGATCGAAGGAAATCGGCAGATATCGTATATTTACACCAGCTCATTACAGGTGTATTTGATTCTCCAGAACTTCTTTCTCACATAAATTTTAACACTAACCGTAGAAGCAGTAGAAACGCTAACAACTTAATTTATTTGCCATTTAGTAGAACAAATTATATGGCTACTGCTCCTTTAAGTCGCATGAGTTCCTTTGTTAACAATTGTAGCGTTTTTGATGTTAATTTGTCAAAAGGTCAACTCAAAAGTAGATTAAAAATAGTTGTGTAAATAGATCTATGTATACGCATGGTTAGTTGTTACGTCTTGTGTTGTCCCTGAGCCCAACCCATTTATTGGTGGGTTAATTTTTCCCACATTAACTTGTTTGTGGTCACGGGTATCCATAACATTGATATTTTTCAATGATTACTGGGTAGTGGCTTTAGATGGGTTAATGCTGAGGAAGTGCGATATAGCTGTAGTAGCTGAACTCTATTGTTATAACAAGGCTATGACTACTGCACTTATTTAGACACAGAAGTGCTTGTACACAATCAGACAATTAATCTGTCAACGAAATCCAGAGTGCAAACTTCTTCAGCAGATACCGTTCAGCAATCTTGCAGGCTGCCAAAGATCTCCATTCCAAAATTCGATGGTGATTACCTCAAATGGCAACAATTTTATGACATTTTTTCAGAAATGGTACATAAAACTTCAATACCCCCAATACAAAAAATGTGGTATTTGAAGTCAAACTTAACCGGTGAAGCGGAAAGAGTCATCAGGCATTTAACATTGACCCAGGACAATTACAGCATTGCCTGGAAGGTGCTTCAAGACCGATACCAAAACAGAAGGGTATTGGCTTCAACATTGCTACAGCGAATAATAGGACATCCAATCCTAGCAGCAGATAACGCGTCGTCATCAGCATTAAAAATCTTCATGCTAGAATACATGAGAGTACTTTAACCTTACAAAATCTAGGCATAGATACGTCATCATGGGATCCAATACTCTTGCACATACTCGTAAAGAAGGTGGATAGACAAGGCCACATGTCGTATGATCCCAAGGAAACCCAAACCATTAAGGAATTCCTGTTGTTTCTCGAACATCGTTTCCAATCATTGAAGGCACTTGGCGGAAGGGAAAGGCCAACATCATCAAGAGCAACAGCATCAATAGCAGCAACTTCTTTCAAAAAAGGATGCAGCTACTGTTCAATCGAAGATCATCCAATATATTATTGTGATAAATTCCTGAAGCTAGCTGTATCCGACCGTTTGAACTGAGTGCAAAGGCAAAGGCTGTGTGTCAACTGCTTCAAACACGATCACAGCTCAAAAACGTGCAAAGCAAAATCATGCAGCAAGTGTAGTAAAAGACATAATTCACTGTTACATTTGAATCCCACAAACCAGGTTCCAAATGAGAAAAGGTGGCCAGAAAATTCTAAACAACATTCCAGCAGAGAAGTAACTGCATCCAACGCATCCATAACTTTAGCTGCAGCCGAAGTGATGTCGTCTCACAGGAGCTATTGGAATTTATCCTTGACTATGTTGGCGATTTGAGCTGGAAAGATTTTGTGGAGTCAGCGCCTAGACTTGCACACAAAGTCTGTGCAATAGGTGCTCAGAGATTTGTATGCAAAGTTAAGGAAGATAGGAAAAAACATAGGCAAGTAAAAGTTAAATGTATACAATTTTATTAATAAATTCTTACTTTTCAGATCGACTTCAATAAGTGAAGAATATTAGGCTGAATTTTCAATATGGTGGATGCCGGTGAGATTAAGATAAAAACTCAAAACAAACACAACTTACTTGCTGCTAATCAATATGTGATTATCGAAGGAGGCAAAACCCGCTCGTCCGATAAGCCGACCGAGCGACTCGTCAGAGCATCGATACTGGAATATCGATACTCGAACGAGTCGATAAGTAGGTATGTTGAATCTATGTTTTACAAAATCTTTTACAATTTTCTCTTTTAGGGTTGCGACGTAAACATGCCGGCCCCCTTGAAGTATTACTATAAAATATTTCAATATACTACAAATACATTACTCTAGTAAAAAGGTGTTGATCAATTCAAAAGTGTCTCATTTTTCGTTCCAACGTTATAATAATTTATTTCAGTGCTGTGAGTACAATAAATTTCATAGAATGGATATGAATATAAATATAGTAAAAATTGTATATTCTAATTGTAGTTGTAATTGTAAAAAAAAATTCAGTACTACTGGGATACCACTCCCGATAACACCCATCCGAAGATGGTGTTCTGGGTCACGATTCCGCCTACATTACACGGGCATATACCTGGCTCTATGATTTTTGGGTATACGTCTGCACCCAACACCATGCCGACCGGAGACGAAAAGAAAAAGTCGGGATCAGCAAGCATCATATTCGGAAATTTTGCCCTGATAGACGTGTCCAGACTTTCCCTAGGCGTGATTCGCGTGAAATGCCGCAACTCCGTCGCTTGGGCTGTCACCGTCTGATTTGAATCATAGTTAGCTCGGAGGGTTAAGGAGCAAACCTCATGTGAGCCAACCATCCGCGTAGACAACCCAAGTTGACGCACCACACGATACGACACCATTGACTCTTCAGCACACGTGTCTATCAGAGCCCGAACCCGATGAATGCGACCCTTATCTACCACCTTGACGACCGCCGTTGGGAGGAGTGAAGTCACCGGTTGCAGACATGGCAACGATGATGGCGGGGGCTGGCGCTGACTAGTCCGGGTACGTCCTTGCACTCGACGACGACGCTCATTTCGCGAACCGTGAGATTGCCGGTTTGAGCGCCTCGTAGGGCGAGATTTAGGGGTGCTGCCCTGCAGGGGTGGCCGAAACATGCGCGACTCTTCTGCATCTCTGATGCATCGCGCTAATCGTCTCTCGTCATCTTCTCTATCAGATGCCGACTCCCCCTCAACGCTCAATGTGGACGGCAAAGAAGGCCGATCAACACCACTCCCCTCGACGCCAGTCCTGCGCTGAAGATAAGGCTCAGACGAACGACGCCTGGCCCCGCCTTGCGCCTTGAGTGGTGACGACTTTTCCTCGTCTTGAGACCGGCCTATATGCAGCATGGTGTGATGCTCTCCGCTACAAGTTCCGCATCGTCCGCGACTGGCGCATCCGTCCGTTCTATGGTTTGGGGAGAGACACTTTGAGCAGTATTTAAACAGCAGCACCAACCGCAGCCGATCTGCTATGTTTCCCGCGACAAACGCTTTGCAAAAACGCAACGGGTGACGCGCTAAGCATACGCGACACTTTTTTAAGGGCTGGTTGGCCTGTTCCACGGGCGACATTGTTCGTTGTCTAAAAAAAGAAAGATAAAGGAATTACGTTAATTCCTTCTTTACGGAAATGAGGACAACACGTAAATAAACAAAACACGGACAAATAAGTCTAACTACGAAGGTACTGGCAAAACTATCAGTTTAACTACCGGCCGCGTAATAACTCCACGTTCAGTGCGCAGATCAGCAACTCGGACGTGTTGATCTGAACCTAAATATGTTTTCACGACTCTTCCTAACCGCCACTCTGTGACCGCAAGGTTGTCCGCTTTTATCACCACCAAGTCGTCAACCTTTAAATCTTCACGGGGATGTTTCCACTTATTTCGCTTATGGAGTTCTTTTGAATAGTCGTTTTTCCATATTTGACAGAACTTCTGATTTAATGCCTTTAGCTTTTGCCACCGATTGATTATGGACATTGGATTTTCGGCAATATCCGGTTCAATTGGAGCCAGCAAAGGTCCCCCTACTAGAAAATGCGCTGGAGTTAATGATGCAAAATCATTAGGATCTGAAGAGATGGGGCTGAGAGGACGTGAATTCAAACATGCTTCGATATGCGACAGCAACGTTGAGAGCTCCTCAAAAGTGTATTTCGTGTCTGCGGCGACCTTTCGGAAGCGTAATTTAAAACTTTTAACTCCAGCCTCCTACAAACCTCCCATATGGGGAGCACCTGCAGGAATAAAGTGCCAAGATAAGTGCTGGTGGGCAAATTTGGACACCACCTTCTCTTTCGAATCCTGGAGAAAATCTTTAAAATCTTCTTTCAAGGCTCGCGAGGCACCAATATAGCCCTTATTAAGCCCTTATTAGCCCTTATTAGTAATGAGACACGCGCGTCCCGTATAATTTTTAATGTCAAACGGACCAGTGAAATCCACTCCAGTAGACGCAAACGGCCGAGATAATTTTGTTCGCTCGGGGGGTAATGATGCCATTATTTGGGTCTGCAACCGCTTGCGGTCTATCACACAGATTTTACAATTGTGAATGATAGACTTTATCATATTTTTGACTCTGGGAATCCAGTATTGCATCCGAATAAGGCGCAACACAAGCTGGTTCCCACCATGCAGGGAAATTTCATGGGTGAATTTCACGAGTAATTTGGAGAACCGGCAGTCGTACGGTAAGATTACCGGATGCCGTTCATCATAAGAGATATGTTCTGTCTCCGACAACCGTCCTCCAATTCTAAGAACATGGTGGTTGTCGAGGAAAGGGTTCAAATTTAAAAGTGAACTTTTCGAGTCGATTAACATCTTATTTGTTAAGTTGGCGTACTCAACCGGGTATCCTAACTTTTGACATTCAATCAAAATTCTTCTCGTTGTCTCTTTAATTTCCTGCTGTGATATTTCAACAGCTTGATGACGGAAGTTTTGTCTATGTGCCCTGTGAGGTCTGCGATAAAAACGTAATACGTACGATAGAACTCGCAAGGCTCGAGGCAACGACGAAAAACGGTCTAAAATAGTGTTAGTTTCGCAACAGGCCACATGAGCCTTGAGGGCTTTTGCTTCGATAGTTGTATCATATTCAGCGCCTTGGTTTGGCCATGAGCTAGGCTCCTGCCGCAGCCATACTGGTCCATGCCACCACAACGAACTATCCTTTAAATGTTGCGGCTCCAAACCTCTGCTGGCCAGATCTGCTGGATTGTCCGCTGAATCTACATGACTCCGGTTCTCCGTCCCTACCTTTTCGCTGATTTTCGTGACGCGATTGGCAACAAAAGTAGTCCAGGCACATGGTTGTTTGCGAAGCCATGCCAGCACAATGGTTGAATCTGTCCACAAGCACAGCTGATGATTGTATGTTTCTAAATTTGATAGAAACACTTCAACCATTTCCGCTAGCAGAAGCGCACCGCATAACTCAAGCCTTGGTAACGACACAGTCTTAACTGGTGCTACTTTAGTTTTCGCGATGAGAAGATGGACGCTTATTTGATCCAAAAGTTTAACGCGAATGTAAACGGCAGCTCCATATGCTTTCTCGGAAGCATCGCAAAATCCGTGAAACTGCACATTGCCATCAGTAGAGTAATCGATCCAACGTGGAATCCGGATACTGCTGATATGAGGATAATTTTCCAAGAAGGTTTGCCAACGCTGCAAAGTAGAGGGGGTGAGCTGATCATCCCACCCGATGCCATCCAACCAAACTTGCTGCATCAGCATTTTTGCGATGACCACGATCGGGGCTAACCATCCCGCTGGATCGAACAGTTTTGCGATTGCCGACAAAACCTCTCGTTTTGAAAAACTTCCCTCCTGGTCCAGTGGTCGCGCGTGAAAGTAGAAAAAGTCGGAACGGGCGTTCCACCGAATTCCTAACGTCTTAACGTTGCTCGCGTCTTCCAGCTCGAGAAAATCTTCATGCATGACGCAGAACTTTAGATGCCAACGGTAAGCTGCCTTCTACATCGTCGGCTAGCTGCAAAAGTGTGCGAATTGCTAGAAATGGAGCACAATTCACTCCAAAAGTGACGGTTTTGAGCTGAAAATCTTTCAGCTGATCTCCTGTTGCGTCTCGAAAAATGATCCGCTGGAATCGCTGATGCTCTTCACTCACTAGGATCTGGCGATACATCTTTTCGATGTCCCCATTAAAAACAAATTGGAAGAACCGCCACTTCAAAATAAGCAAAGTCAGATCACTTTGCAAGACGGGTCCTGCATGAAGAACATCATTAAGGCTAAAGCCATTTGATGTAGGGCTAGACGCGTTGAAGACCACACGAACTTTTGTAGTGGTACTATCAGGCTTTGTGACGGCGTGATGAGGAAGGTAATAACTCTGAGAGTGTCTCGGAGTTATACTAGCAGTTACTTCCGTCATATGTCCCAGCTCCAAATATTCCTTTAAGACACCATCGTATACCTGTTTGGTATCCACATTTTTACTCAGTTTCACCTCATTTCGAAGAAACTGGCGGACCGCAATATAACGGGAGTCACCTAAACAGGTGCTCTGAGGAAAATTTTCCTTGAAAGGCAAGGTCACCACATAGCGGCCATCGGTATTACTCCTTGTCGTATTCACGTAATTGTCCTCACAGAATTTGTCTGTACTATTGGACACTACTTTTTGAGGTACCTCTTCTAGCTCCCAGAAAGCTGCTAACTGCCGATCTAGTGACACTTCACTAAAATAAGAAACGACCGAAGCAGTGGAGGGAGGATTTTTTGATGTGGAAGGAACGGAGCCGGTCAATATCCAGCCGAATATGGTCTCTTGGGCAATAAGTGACCCGAGCACATGCCAAAGGATACCGTCAAGAAGAATTTGGGGGTACAGATCCCCTCCTAAAAGCACATCTACTTGATCACTGCAGTAGAACCGTTTGTCCGCAAGAACAAGCTCTGGGAAAGCTTGCTGCACCAGTGTATCCACTGAGCATGTGAGAAGATTTCCTGTTATCTTCGATAGAATTAGGGCGTTTGTCGTGAGCTGAATGGTTGGATCAATAGGTGATCCTATGACCAAAGTGCAAGCTTTTTGCACTTTAGCCGAAACCACATTGTTAAGTCCTGAAACTTGAGCGGAAACTCGGTGAGTAGGCAGCTGAATAAGTCGCTGCAACCTCTCAGAAATGAAAGAGCCCTCTGAACCAGAGTCAATAAGTGCTCTGGCGGTGAAACTAGATCCTCGATAGCAAATATTTATCATCGCGGGTCCCAGCAAAATATTTTTGCTGCATGAGGCATAACACGATTGAATATTTCTGCTAGTGCTCGCAGTTGCTTGCGATTGCAATGCGGCTGGTTGAGTGGACTGTACTGCATTCGTGCTTGGACCTCCCGCATTTTGATGATTATTTACACCTTGAGGATTTCTATGTAACAACGAGTGATGTCGTTGTCCACACGAGGAGCAATTATATCCGCTTTTACAATTTTTCGAAGCGTGGCCAGTTGACAGACAGTTGAGGCAGCAATGTAACCGCCTTACAGCTGATGATCTGTCATTAACTCTCATGGCCAAAAACTTCGGACAGAACCTCAACGCATGTTGCTGGTTTTTGCACAGCTTGCAGTTGGTGTTTGTCACATTTGTCTGGTATGTGTTGACTTGATTCACATTCGGTGAAGGTGCGATCGGTTTTTGCCCTTTATGCACCGCGCCTCTGAAGTCAGACACCGTTTCTAATGTCTGAAAGCGACTTGTTAAAAACTTATCAAGGTCAGCCCATTTGGGGATTTCTGCCTTGTCTTCAATAGATTGCTCCCATAAGGAGAGCGTAGTCTCAGGCAATTTTGTTGAACATAGATACGTAAATATCGCATCCCAATTGCTTATGTCAACTTTGTGCATAGTTAGTGCTGAAATGCAGTTATTGATGTCTCTTTGTAACTTTTTTATGTTATTTCCACACTCCTTGGTAACGGCTGGCAGATTAAATAAAACTTTCAGTTGGTTATTCACCAAAATCCGCTTATTTTCGTAGCGGTCTGTCAAGTTTTGCCACGCCGTCGCAAACCCTTCATGCGTGAGGGGAGATTTTTGAACAATCTCTTTGGCCTCTCCGCGGGTTTTTTGATTCAGGTGGAAAAGTTTTTCGACAGGTGTTATACGATTATTCGAAATGTAAATGGTGGAAAACATATCCCTGAACGAGGGCCATGTTAAATAATCACCGTGGAATATCTCAGTATCACACGGTGGCAACTTGATATTATGACGAGACATTGTCGTTTCCTCTTGCGAAACATCAACTTCATGTAGTCTTTTTGCCGTGGACAACTTATCGCTAAGTTCGTTCATCTTTGCTAGACATCGAACATATGTTTGATAACATGAGCGATACTTGACTTTGACTAGGGTGACGTTTTCATCCTCTTCGCCACTCGCTACCACTAATTTTAGCAAGCAACCGCCATAAGAAGACTTTACGTTAGCCCATTGAGACTTCAATTCATCCTCTTGAATTCTCAGAGCGAAAATTGTGTGCTCATCGTGAGGAATAGCATTGAAATCATTTCCATATCAAAAATGGTGTCGGCATTTCTCATGAAAGAGATTAATTTCACCATTATTTGTTTCTTGATCGAAAACGTGCACAAAAAAAACTATAAAAATTGACGCAAAAAAAAAAAAAAACCCCAAACAATTCTTTTCTAATAAATAGAAACTTGTATTGGAAAAATTGTATTGGAAATTCTAATACGTATAAACTCTCGGGATATATTTTCAAAAACTCCACACAAGTTTTCAGAAAATAGTGTAAATATTTTTTTTTGATAATGAAAAATTGTTTCTAATAAGTAGAAACTCCCGAGATATATTGCCAAAAAATCAGCACAAATTTTCTAACCGTAGAAAATTTTCTTAAAATTCGTTGCAGAATTAAAACTGGTTTCTAATATGTAGAAACTTTTCGCATTGATTTTTTTTTTTTTTTTTAATGGAGAAATTTTTTTTTTTTTTTTTAATACGTAGAAAAGACTTTCAAAATCGATGAATAATTCGTAGAAAACCTTCGTAGAAAACTTCGTAGAAAACCTTCACGATTTATTTTCAAAAAAATCGGAAAAAATTTTCTAATACGTAGAAAATTTTATTGAAAATTTAATGAATTTTTTTTTTTAAATGGTTTCTAAAAATGTAGAAACCTTCACGATTTATTCTCAAAAAAATCGGAAAAAATTTTTCTAATACGTAGAAAAATTTATTGAAAATTTAATGAATTTTTTTTTTTTTTTTTAAATGGTTTCTGAAAATGTAGAAACCTTCACGATTTACTCTCAAAAAAATCGGAAAAAATCTTTCTAATACGTAGAAAAAATTTTATTGAAAATTGAATGAATTTTTTTTTAATATTTATTTTTTTTTAAAAATTGGTTTCTAAAAATGTAGAAACCTTCACGATTTATTCTCAAAAAAATCAAAAAAAATTTTTCTAATGCGTAGAAAAAATTTTATTGAAAATCCCCAAAATCCTGCGAAAAATTGATCGCTTAAAAAATCGTTACAAATATTTCTTCGATGACGACTTGGGGTTAATTTTGTTAAAAACGTGGGCAAATTTCAATAAATTTTCAAAAAAGTGCCAAAAATGCCAATCACAATATGTGCGATACTTTTTGATCACACTGGCAACACTTTTTTGAAACCCACCCCAGCTGTTTGGTTTCGTTGATTTTTCATTGTTTTATGTTAATTCGTCGCGTTGTTTACTTGGACGTATTTTTTTTTTTTGTTCGCTTTTAATTTTGTTAATTTCGCGTTGTTTTCGCAGTTTATATTATTAAAGATGTAAAAAAAACCCAATAATATAAATAAAATAGAGAATATACCGGTGTATTAAACAAAACGCGACGTGAAAAAGAATTAATTTGTTGCAGCAATCGAGTTTGCTTAATACGCGTGTGTGTGTGTGCAAAATTTGTTAAAAAAAAGAAAAGCCGGCGGCAAAACACTTCGCGTAAAACTACACACAAAATTACACCGTAAATTCACACTAAAATTTATATTGTGCGCGGAAAAAAAATATAATATTTTGCTGAAGCAATCGAACTGCTTTAAAATGCGTGTGTGCGTGTGTATGTTCAATGCAAAAAAAGAAAGAAAGGGTCGACGGCACAAACACTTCACGTAAGTTTATGCAAAAAGTACCGACGGACAAAATATCTACCAAATAAATTTCAGAACTGCTTTATATAAATAAATCAATCAATATGTGATTGATTGCAAAACTAAAAATATATTATTTAATGGAATATGTTTTAGTGGCGACCTGAGTAATCAATTTTTCAAAACCTTACGGACGGACAAATAACTCTTTTGCATTTGAAAAAAAATATAGTGAATTTTCTGCTTGTGCGTGAGTGTGTGAGCGATTTTGTGTATTGCGTTTGGTTTTTGCAATTTATGTTTAACGCTGATGGCAAACTCTTTTCACTTTTTGTTTTTAATTTAATTTATACTGAAATTATTGAACCACAAAATAACTCAAAATGTCCACTTCATGCAACTTCGTCACAAGAAAAATGGCGCACTTTTTGGACTTTAACTTTTATTTTTTTATTTTTAATTCAAAACCATTTCGCGCACTTTGCAAAAACCTATTTTATTTTTAATAAAATCGCGCATTTCCACACACTTTGTTTTCAATTCACTGAAAATCACTTGCACATAAAATTTTTTCCTTTTCATATGAGACACTAAAGAAAAAATCAACTAACCTTTTTAACTGATGCCCGGTGAGTTGATATTAAAATTTTTCCTTTTCTTAGGCGATTAATTTTCCACAGTAAACGGCTCTAGAAGGACCATAAACAAGTTCGTTTGTTCCCTTGGAATTTATCCTTGACTATGTTGGCGATTTGAGCTGGAAAGATTTTGTGGAGTCAGCGCCTTGATTTGCAGACAAAGTCTGTGCAATAGGTGCTCAGAGATTTGTATGCAAAGTTAAGGAAGATAGGAAAAACATAGGCAAGTAAAAGTTAAATGTATACAATTTTATTAATAAATTCATAATTTTCAGATCGACTTCAATAAGTGAAGAATATTAGGCTGAATTTCCAATATGGTGGATGCCGGTGAGATTAAGATAAAAACTCAAAAAAAACACGACTTACTTGCTGCTAATCAATATGTGATTATCGAAGGAGGCAAAACCCGTTCGTCCGATAAGCCGACCGATCGACTCGTCAGAGCATCGATACTGGAATTTCGATACTCGAACGAGTCGATAAGTAGGTATGTTGAATCTATGTTTTACAAAATCTTTTACAATTTTCTCTTTTAGGGTTGCGACGTAAACAGTTAGCAACAGCTAAAATCAGAATTACAGCCAGTTCAACCAGTTCCAGTTCAACCAGCTCAACCATTAGACGTCTCCTCATGGTCCATTCCTGGAAACATTCAGCTAGCCGATCCAGCTTAATGTTAGTTTAATGTCAACTGGTCGAATCGAGCTTTCTCCAGAGTTACCAATCCTACAGAACACATTGCTAGGTTGAATCATCAGCGGTAAAATTAATAACGATTCAGCGTCAAATGCAACCACTTGTGCAGTCTTCAGTCATGATGAATGTTCAACCGACGAACTGATACAAAAGTTCTGGAAACTTGATGATATCGATGTAACCAATACCAACCTTACGCTCGCAGACAAGCACTGTGAGACCCATTTCAAGCAAAACACAATTATAAACAGTGAAGGTAGATTCGTCGTGAAACTACCACTATCCGATCACCCAAGCAGCTTAGGCGATTCTAGGACTATCGCATTCAAGAGCTTTTTGGCATTAGAGACACGTATGGCAAAAACTCCAGCCTTTAAAACACAATATGTCGAATTTATGAAGCAATACATAGAACTAGGACACATGAGTGAAATCAGTCTTAATGATATCCAACATCCACATTGCTTTATTCCTCATCACTGCGTCTTAAAACCATCAAGCACAACTACACAATTGAGAGTTGTCTTCGATGCATCAGCTAAGACGTCATTAGGATTATCGCTTAACGGCATCATGTACACTGGTCCAACTGTACAAAGTGACTTATTCTCAATACTATTGAGGTTTCGACTACCAAGATTTGTCTTCACCACAGATATCGAGAAGATATACAGACAAATCTTAATTGATCAAGCCGATCGCAGTTTACAGCTCATTTTGTGGAGGGAAACCGAAACCGATCCTCTAAAGCACTATCAGCTCAACACCGTAACTTACGGAACATCTTCAGCTCCATACTTAGCAACTAAGTGCTTACAACAGTTAGCAAAGAGAAACATCGAAAGATATCCACTAGGTGCCCAAGTGTTACGCGACAGTTTTTATGTTGATAATGGTGTACGTGGATCAGACAGTCTAATGACATCCATGGAAACCCAAAAACAACTAATAACACTTCTTCAAGAGGCAGGATTTAAACTTCGTAAATGGTGTGCAAACCATCCCAAGTTATTGCAAGGAATACCTCCACAGGATCAAGAAGTTAATCTTGACTTTGAAAATGCTTCAACCAAAACATTAGGATTAACCTGGATTCCTAAAGCAGATCATTTTTGCGTAACAACGAATCTGGAAAATAATTCAAGCATAACAAAACACACAATCATCTCAGACACAGCAAGATTATTTGATCCATTAGGTCTCGCAGGTCCAGTTGTCATCACTGCGAAAATATTTATTCAACAATTGTAGCAGCTTAAGTTAGCATGGGACGATTCTTTACCATTAGAATTAGAAGCAACTTGGTCAACATTTCGAAATGAGCTAAGAACTTTAAAAAATGCATGCGTTCCTAGGCATGTCTTCAATGGTCAAAGGCCAAGTACGATTCAAATTCACACATTCGTGGACGCATCTGAAAGGGCTTATGGCGCTGCAATTTATCTTCGGTCAAAACTACCAAATAATAGTTTAATCGTCAGATTTGTATGTGCCAAATCACGGGTGGCACCTCTTAAACGTCAAACATTGCCTCGCTTAGAGTTATGTGCTGCAGTGCTTGGGGCGGAATTAACATCAAGGGTAAGGAAAGATCTACAATTAACGGCTGAGATTTCGTATTTTTGGTCAGACTCAGAAATTGTGTTATCCTGGATAAATTCATCATCTGCATCATTGCAAACTTTCGTCGTTAATCGAGTGAGCAAGATCCAAGACCTCACCATTCCAACTCAATGGCGTCATGTAAGCTCAAAGGTCAAAGTCAAAGGTAAGTCAGGTCAAAGCAAATTTATTTATTTATTTATTTATTTATTTATTTAGCCAAACAAGGCAATATACTTATTCTAACTTATTTTTCTAACAGGTTGTTGTTGTATTAATTTTTTTATTTTTTGTTTTTCTCTCCTCTTTCCTTGTTTTAGGTGTAGAAGATATGCAATTCTCAGTGGGCGTAATCCGCCCACATGAATCGACACATTTTCAAAAACACGTCAAAAAGAAAAGACAAGAAGAAGAACGAAGGGGGAACTTATATACTAAGCTTACATACTAACAGATTTTATACACATAGTAAAGATATGTACAAATTTTTAATACTATGCTAAAATATTATTAAGATGGAAAGCTGAGTGGGAGAACAACTAAATTTTGTTTAGGTATGGGTGGTAGACGGCAATGTAAGAAGAGGCATTTGGATATGGGAGAATAGAGTTAATATTACAATGCGGTGTTTTACTTATTTAACATTCAAATTTTTGATTTACAATTTTTCTACAAATGCTAGATCAAGGAAATAGAAAAGGGGTCAGAATGGTGAAAAGGAATTGGAGAAGATTCTGAAGTAGTTATGTAAAGGAAAGTGATTTGGAAAGAGAACGCTTGAATCTGAATTTCGATATTGGCGGTGTATAATGCTCGCTGATATTATTAAATATTTTACAACATCATTCAAGGGCTCGTTCAATGCGTAAATAGTGTTGCGATGCGATTCTTTTAACAATTTTGTATACCTTGTTCGCCTTATTGGTTCATTAAATAGTACCTTGCTCGAGATGTATTCGCTATCGATGTTACCAGTAATAACATCGAATGTAAAGCATGAGCAAAGTAATATTCTCCTTGATGACAGCGACATTAAATTGAGGATTTTAAGTCTACTCTCGTATGGTGGTAAATTTGTATAGTCACGAGGATCGTATAGGTCTCTCAATGCAAAAAGCAAGAATTGTCTTTGAATAGATTCTAGCCTTTCACTATGCACTACAAAAGCTGGGTTCCAAATTATGCAACAGTATTCTAAGATTGGTCGTACTAATGTGCAGTATAAGGTTTTAGTTACCCAAAGGTTTTTGAATTCTTTTGCACGTCTTTTTATGAATCCGAGCATTTTGTTTGCCCTGGATATGATATGATCGTAGTGAAGGTTAAAGCGCATCTTACTATCAAGAATTATTCCAAGATCTGTTATGTGGTTGACCCTTTTAAGTTCTACCTTATTTAGCATGTATCTGCTATATGTGATTACGTTTTTACGGGCAAAACTTATAACGTAGCACTTATTTATATTTAAATAAAGTTTATTTTTACTACACCACTGTTCCAGAGAAAAAAGCTTATTCTGTAAGAATACTGAATCCACTTCTGATCTAATGTTATAGTATAATTTTAAGTCATCTGCATATAAGAGATGGGGGATCTGCATATAGAGATCATATTCTACGGTTACTGCAAAACCACACCTCAATCATCGATTCAACACTGAACATAATTAAACAGGATGAAATCACTACAAATAGTAAAATAACGGATTTACAAGATAAAATAGATCTTCTAATGAACACGTTAGACGACGATTCAAACCAAATCAGACTCATTCAAATTATTACATCATTAACAGCACAACTCACGTTAATGGTTGCGAATCTACAACAAATTCATTCAGAAATAATCAATGTTCTGACTGACACACACCACGGGAAAATTAGTCCACTACTACTTACGCCTCAACAACTAAAAAATGTAATCAATTCCATTAGTGGTCATCTTCCTCCAGCTCGATCATTGCCCGTTGATTCAGATAATCTAATACAACTCTACAAAATCATGAAGGCAGAAGGAGCAGTGACCAAAAATGAAGTGATATTTGAAATAAAGCTGCCTCTCATAGATCATCAACATTTCGACTTATTCCACATAACTCCCATTCCAACAAAGGGAAATGGAGGTCTAATTTCAATAGAAACTAAAGTCACATTCTTAGCCGCCAATTCACATCGATACCAATTTATTTACTTAAGTTCCGAAGATCTAAACTCATGTTTACCATGAAAACAAACCTCTCCATATGCGACAACAAGAGACCAAAGTTTATCAGAGAATCATCGGTTCATGCTTGTGAATTTCATATGTTCAATAATAAAACCTCCACACAATGCAGACTAAACCAATTGCATGGAAAATCTTCTTGGACGCAACTACAGCACAGGAACATGTGGATCTTTGCAACAATGTTAGACATCGAAATATCAGTGGTGTGCGATATTCAAGCCACACAATTAACTCTAACAGGTTCAGGCTTGTTAACAATGTGTCCAAACTGCTCAATAAAGAGTGATGGCATCAGCATTCAGGGCCATCACACGTCGTCAACCGTCATGCATACTTCATACATCAGGTTCAAGGAGATCAGCAAGACCACAACATCAGACGAATTGAGGCAAAGGTCTAATGGAACGGTTGCTCCATTCGAAACCCAACTAGAACAGTTAACTGCATTACAAACCCAGTTTGCAAATGAAGACGTATCAAGGTTACCTGAAATAGTGTTGTCCAACAGTTGTCATCATCACGCGGTGAGTTATACTGCGCTACTGTTGTCCATCACAATCCTAGTAAGCTGTATATTATGGATATTGAAACACAGACGAACTGCCAACAGATCAGTAAATGTGCCACAAAAGCCGCCTCGAATGCACACCGATGAATCATCCTTTACTGTGCGAATTTAACTTAAGTAACCTCTCCCGACCTACATCAACATAGAGTTGAGCAACGCCTCAACGTGCGGGAGAATGTTCATTGTTTTAGTTATTTTATTTTAGTTTTTTTTTATTATATGTATTTAAGTTCAACGACTAGCAGTTTGCCTTATTTGTAATAGTCGTTGCTCTAGTTATTAAATATGTTTGCGTAAGCAACAAAATATTATGTTAATTTTAAACAAGTAGAAAATTTGCTTTGATTACATTCTTTATTGTTTTGCTCAATTTCGTAAATTGCATTGTGAGTAACTGCAAACTATATTGCCGGTCGTTGACCAAAGCTAGGTTTTATTTATGTCAATAAAAATATTGTTTCCGCAATTCAACGTCAGCATATTGCCGGTCGCTAAACTGAAGTATGCAATATGCTGACCAATAACCAACTTATGATGTAATTAGCAATAAGTTACTATATAAGTGTTCAAAATTCAATTAATAAAGGAGTTACAATTAAAACTTCAAACAAAACTAATCGTTTCATATAAACTCAATTAACATCGTTGCTACCAGTTCAAGTGTTGGGAGTAACATCATCAAACTCAAGTTCACCAATTTAACTGAGTTCATGTGCTAAGTTGAAGCCTTGATACTTGAGCAATTCGGCGTACACAACGCAACAATATGTAAAAAAAATTCTTGTTTTATTTTTATTTTAATAAAATTTTTTTTTTTTATTTTAATCAAATACAAAAAATTTTCATTGCATAAATATTAATTAAAAGAAGTTTTATTGAATATATATTTTTAATTAATAAATAAAAATCTTTATTTAATTTTATTTATGTAAACATTTTTATTTAATATTTATTTAATATTTATTTTAAGTTTTTATTTTAATTTTATGCTTTCAATAACATTTTTATTATTATTTTAACAAAAATTTTAGTTTTAATTTGATAAATTTTAGTTTTTATTTTTTTTATTTTAGTTGCGTATATTAAGTTTAATTTTACTAGTAGCAAAATTTTATCAATTTTCGCATTATTTATGTTCATCTTTTTTTTAACATTTTGTTTTTTTGTTTTTGTAAATAAATTTTTATTTTAAAATTGCCATTTTTTTTAATTTTTATTTATTATTAATTAAATTTTATTTTTAAATTTTCATAAAAATTTTAATGTATAATTTTATTTTTTTTTCGTATTAATCAAAATTTTGTTTAATCTGATTCTAAATTTTTAATAAAAAAAATGATTAAATTACTGGAAGGTATTTTCCAAAAAAAAGCAACAAAAAGATTCTTAGTTAAAATAAACAACCGCTAGCATTGTTAAAATTCCTAAAAGGAATACCGAACCGTTAGTCTGACCTTTTCTTTTTTTTTTAATGGCTGCTTCGTTTCTTTTAAGGCACTTGGAAAACAAAAAAAAAATTAAAAAATCTTACTATATACGAAAATCAAAAGCAAAACCTGGGTTTGATGGGTTTCGTGGCTGTCGTCGTTACCGATGCGATTGCTGGACCAGCTGCTTTGGCTGGTAGCTGCGGATATTGTCAATGGGCGCAGGTTGGCTGCAGGTTGTTGCGATTCAATAGCCGCTGCTTGTGCGGTTGGCCTGTTGTTACGGAGCGCCGCTGTGTTGCAAGTAGCTGCTGGCTTTTGTGTAGCTGTGCAAAAAAAACTTTTAGCAATTTTATCAGCACCCACCTCACTGTGCCCTTACCTGCTCATCATAAACTCTGCTGTTGTTGGTGATGTTGCTGCTGGGGCGCCGACTATGCCGATGCTCTCGCCTCTCAAAGATCCATAACGAAAAAGGCTTTTCTTTTCTTTTCTATGTCGGAATTTTGCCATTTGCCTTTCACTTGTCAAATTTTATTGACACGTCGAAATTATGTCAACTTGGGGGTGTTCAATAAGTTATATGAATTTAATCACTTATTTAGGGAATATGCCACTTTCACAAAGATGGGTGACACACCTTTTTAACGAACTTAAATCCCAATGATCATACACACTGTGGACCTTTCAGCCCTCACTATTCACAACTAACGCATTCGAAGTACGACAGCTGGAAGGGATCTGCGACAGATGTCAGAAGTACATAAAAACTGTCAGAACTGGTTAGAAGACAAAGGCCAGAAATTAAGAGAGAAACGTCAATTTTAAATGAAACAGAAATGTCAGATTTTAATAATAGAACTATCAGCGTTGTAAACTAAAAATGTCAGGATATTGATGGAGGGATATGTCAGATTTAAATGTAAGAAACTGTCAGAATCAAATAAAGTTAGAATGGTCTGCGTAAGAAAAATTAACAATGTCAGATTTAAATTAAAGAAAATCGTCCGATATTAATGACAGCAAAATGTCAAATTTTAAAGAAAAATGTCAGATATAAAAAAAATAAACTGTCAGATTTGAATGAAGTAAAATGTCATATACTACTGTAAGCGAAGGCAACTTAAATGAAAAGAAATATCAGAATTTTGAAGAAATAAAATGTCAGATTTAGAAAAAAATGGAGAATTTGGTCGAGAGAAAAAAATGTCAGCTGTCAAAATCAAAGTGTCCGCTGTCAAAGTCATCTGCCAGCTGTCAAAGTAAAACTGTCAACTGTCACAGTCATCTGTCAGCTGTCACACCTCGAACGCGTCAGCCGTGGTATGAGCAGTATGTCACTCATGTTTGCATACAATGCTGTTATGGCGAATTCTGGCCTCCATGTTCAAGTGTGGATTCAACTTTCCAGTCAAAACCACCTTCAAACATCGAAGCAAGAATTCACCACTTTGTGTGCCGTTACAAAGGTCCGAAGCCAGAGCTTTGGCCGCATCAAAAGAAGGTAGAACTGCCCGAAGAGCACATAGAGCCGCTGAGTCCTCATTTTTTGATGAAGAGGAAGGAGTTCTTTGTGGGGCTGGCATTGCAGATTGATATATTATGATATATTATAATATGCAGATTGATTGATTGAATATTATTGCCTAAAATTTTCTTTGAGTTTTTTTAAAATCACGTTTTTGAACTTCGAAGTCACTTTTCTCCGGTTCTACTGAATCGGTTTTGATGAAACTAAGTGCAATCAACGCAGAATTGTCAATTTTCTAAAACTGCATGCTCAAATTTTTTATATCAATTTTTTTTTTTGATGTAAAAAAATAACTTCAAACTTAACCGCGTTTATCTCGAAACCACGTTTTCTAAGCTAGGGGTCCAGATGGCGCCCGTAGTTCTGAACCGATTTTGATGAAACAAAATGCAGTCGACGAATTGTTACCATTCTAGTCCCTACCTCAATAGCAATTTTTTACTATTTTTTTTACACTAAACTAATTTAATTATTTCCTTGGATACTTCGCTTTCCTCCGGATGCAATGATTGAGGGAGATTGTTTTCTGCCACAAGGCAGTGTTTCAATATAGTCAAATATTAAATAAGCCACAAGGCTTGATTTGAGTTAATAGAAAAGACGTCTTTTTATTGATGTGATTCTAAGACTGATTTTATTTAACCCCAACTCGGGTTTTTATAATAAAAATATTGAGTGAAAAGTGACAATATTTTCTTTTCACTCAAAATAATATTTATTCTAAATAAGTTCTTACACATATACAATTAAAAGTCATGAAATCTAAATACAATTATTACACATCTGCTTACAATTACTTTTTACTTACTTACACATCTGTTTGTAATAATATCCATCACAACCCACTTACAGGTTACAAACTCCAATGACTTACTTTTGGCAGCGATTTGTTTTCACAATGTATAACATGAATCATGCCGCTAGTAGCACTTGAGTTTGTCACTGCTTGCGCTTCATGCTTTGGTTACGCTGCAGGTATGCAGTGAGACCAACGTAGAGCGTTTGTAGCGTTGTGTGTTTATGTTATTGTTGAGGTAGGTTAGTGTTAGCCCCATGTGCCCTACACCAAGGTATATTTAACAAGGTAGTGTCGTCTCAGAGCGGTGGGTACCGCAGCT
Source organism: Coremacera marginata (assembly GCA_914767935.1). Lineage (NCBI taxonomy): Eukaryota > Metazoa > Arthropoda > Insecta > Diptera > Sciomyzidae > Coremacera > Coremacera marginata. Next base: position 85,939,428 of record OU612045.1, on the reverse strand, counting down.
GTCAAACACATATAATATTATAATTTGCAAATTGTGTTATTTTGTTTGCTTTTATTCGTAAAAACCTGTTATTGACATGTGCGGTACCCAACACAAGAGAGGATTTTAACTACTAACACTACCGTGTCTTATTCTACCATGGGTGGTAGCGAATTTTTCACCTCTCTCACAAAAATTGACGCCGCATTTGTCAAAAACAGCAGAAATAAATGGCTGCGCTCAGCAGGTACAACCATGTTTCAATCATTGGCTGCATTCAGCGGAAAATTTGCTATGTAGCTGTTCAACAACTTTCAGGCTGAATGGTATATTGCATACAGTGCTCACACAACATGTTCCTTGAGCGGTCGCCATCTTAGGTAGCGAAAATATTTTATGCTACTTCAGTTGAGAGGCTTACGCTTACTTTATTTTGACAGATAAATATGCCAAATATTAAATTTATTAATTATTAAATTATAAAATTGCTTAGTAGTGCTTTTAATTAAAACTATTTGTTTGAAACGTGTGCACACAGTACATAAAAAAATAAATTTTAAACAAAAAGTATTTATTGTCGAACAGCTGTTTGCCGTTTGACGTTTCGAAAAAGAAATAGTTCAGCAGAAAGTATCACTTTATACATGGCAGAATTATAAGGTAGGGCCGGTTGGCTCAGTGTCCTCACGCGTCAACGAATAGTGGATAATGAAAAGGTTGGTAAGTTGTCAAAACGACGAATTTACAAGGAATTGCAAATTAAGAAAAATTTTTATGTTTCCAAGTTGCAAGTAGTGCGGTCGCGTGTGTTGAATTTGTGATAGTTTGAGTGAAAAATATTATTAAAACAGTATAATAAACACTTTAAAATGTAAAAGAAGACTTAAATTGGCAAAAAAAAAACTGTAAACATTTTAACCTAAAATCGACTGCGAAATATGAAACTTGAGATGAACAGCTGATTTTGACATCTAGTCCGCTTTATTTTTGGCTTTCTACTTCATTCCGCTCCGAGTCGGCCCTACAATATAATTCTGACATGACTTTATGCTACTTCGCTACCTGAGCGATCTTTTGGATAGAATGCAGCCATTATAATGTTATCTAGATATTTGACATACCCTTATTTTATATAAACAAAATACACAGTTAGATATTATCGTAGACGTAGAATTTTTTGTTTGCTATATTTTTTGATAAATTTATTTCAATCTTAGGTTTAATAAATGGAAATAAATATTTCGGAAAAATATGAATTTTTTATTTTTCCCAAGTATAGAGATTATATATATCTTAAATTAATTTGAAAATTTAAAATTTTAACAAACAAAATATATGTTTAATATGTAATAAGTATAAAATTAGTTCAATAAATATTTCGAATTTACTATGATATTTAAAGAATCAATAGAGTTTTCATAGCACAATGACCATCTGTATATGTAAACCTGCGTAGTAGTAATAGAAATTTTTGTAGCTACATTCTGGCTTTACAGCACATCTCTATAATACATCTGTATTGTTTATTGTATTTATCTCGCAGAAGATAAACAAAAACAATAACAAACGATAAAAATTAAAACAGCTGATATGCATATATAACATAAATGTAAATTTTACATACGTATTAATAACAACAACAATACAAGCCGTTACTGAGAAATATTCGTAAAACAATTCATTCCAAGAAACAACACGATGTTGCGTTCGTGATTTCGGCACGAACAAAAGCAACAACCATAAGAACGTCAGTATATAGATATAAGATATAACTGATTTTTGACATATATTTTATCTTTGTAAGATAAATATTTAAGGATGTAAGTATATTCTCCAAAAAAGTTAGGATGTGCTTGAAAAAATTTGTGGAAAAGACCCCCAAAAATGACAAACGTGCTGTAAGACGTAATTCTACGTCAAAATGACAATGGTTATATCACGAAACACTTAGGAGACATATTATCACAACCATTAACTATAAAATAATGTTTTATATATAATATAAAAAAAAAAGTTCTGCGTTGACTGAACAAAACTAGCTATCTTTTGTCAAAAGAGGACACAAGTAAAAATTTTTGATTTTCTCAAATACAAATGTAAAAATCACTATTTTTTTACTTTTGGTTAAAGAAACTATTTTAAACTATTTTGAAAACATTATTCCAATAAATTTTACATATAAACTGACTATATAATTTTTACTTATTTTTACTCAAATATAAAAAAAAAAACATATGTAATAAAAATATTCATACAAACTCTGTATGAAATGTTTACAACATTCAGAAGTTTTATTTTTCCAATATTATTTTATGTCTAAAATGTGACCATAACATTTTTAAAGCTAATAATATTTTGGTTCAACACAAGCAAGTATTTCAAAAAGTAGTAGTCAATGTAACATAAATGCTCTTTTATATTAAACAAATACCAATACCAATTCTTTCATTCTATTATATTCATATTATATTGCATTGTCGTAGGTATTAATGTATTGTAAGCGTCACCTCTTCAGTTCACTTTGTACTGTAGTGCCCAACACATCAAATAGTTTTGCCTAATAAAGAAGCTAATAATAAAACAATTAAAACATGGTGTCAGAAGTGAAAAATATGTAATCAAACTAGTTAAACATTCAAATAAACCGATAAACTTATCGTGTTTGAAAAATAAAAACATTTTATACAAAAACAAACCAATAAAGAAAACACAAATCAAATATCGTGAAATCAAACTGAACATGCTGTAAAAGCTAGTCATAGCAACAAGTGCATATTCAAGCGTTTGTGAATGTGTGTGTAATAGCAGAAAGTTTTTCGACGGCTAGTGTGTTTTATTGCTAATTGTAAAACGCATTGATTTTGCATCAATTCAAATAAAATGGCATCGCAAATGCATTTGCGCCTACCTCAGCCGTTGGAGTGTGCTAATCTTGCCAAGGAATGGCCTCGCTGGAAGCAGTCATTTGTAATCTATTTACGGGCAAACAACAAAGTCGATGAAAGTGAGTCCAAGAAAATTGCGATTTTTCTGTGGCTCATTGGGCAAAGTGGCCTTGAAATTTACAACACTATTTCCTAATGATGGCGGCAGCGATGAAATGTTTGGCAGTGTTGAAGATGTATTTGTCGCTGCAAACGGAGATGGTGCTGCAAACAAAAATGGTGCTGTAAATGAAGATGAAGGAGGAGCAGGCACACGCACGTTGGTAGAAGTAATCAAGGCTTTTGATGAATATTGTCTACCGCGGAAAAACGTAGCAATGGAGGCATACAAATTTAACCTAATTTCGCAAAAAGAGAAGCAGTCATTTGGAAGTTTTGAAACGGAATTGCGCACACAAATTCAATATTGTGAGCTTACATGCGGATCGTGCAAGTTATCCTATGCTGATAGAATGCTGCGTGACCGCATAATAATTGGCGTGCAAGATAAAAAACTGCAGCTGAAGCTCCTCGATGGAAAAGATGAAGCACTATCTAAGGTTGTTGATACGTGTAAGGTGTTCGAGGCAGCAGCTGTCAACAAACAATTTCTCGAGCGCAGGGTTAATGCTATAGAGATGAAGCCAGGAATTCAAACTGAAGGTGGGTCAGCAGAGGTGGCTGCTGTTAGCCGTAAATGTTTTTTTTGTGGCCAGAACTATGTTGAAGGTCATCGACGCAACTGCTCAGCTCTGAATGCGAAGTGTCATGGATGTGGCCAAGTTGGACACTTCAGGAAGGTTTGCCGCTCGAATCGCAAAAACATCGCAAAGGGAAAGGAGGATGCTACCATGCCTGCAAAAGAAAATTTTAAGCGTGCGGAGAATAAATTAATTAATGCTATTAACTGGGGTGACGAAGGTAACTTTGTATTTGTAGACAGTATTGACAATGCAAGTAGCAATAGTAATAAATTGTTAATTAATACTCGTAGCATAAACTCAACTGTTAAAGATGAAGCAAATACATCTCGTCCATGGAAGAAAACATTTTTTATTGAAAATCATCCAGTGACTTTTAAGTTAGACACCGGTTCTGATGTGAACTGTATTCCAGCAAGTTTTGTTAAAAAAATTAATTTATCAATAAATGAATTTAATGAATACACTGTTCTAGATTATAGTGCTAATAAAATAAAAATTCTCGGAATAGTGAAGCTTTCATGTCTCGATTTAAAAAGGCAAAGCATGCATGAGGCTAGTTTTCTTGTTGTCAGTGATTTGTTTGAGCCTCTGCTAGGTCTTGACTCCTGTATTGAGTTCGGACTTATAAAGCGTTTAAATAATGTGAGTTCTTTACTATGCCTTCCAGAAAGCAAAGATGATTTTGTAAATAAGTTCAATGAGGTGTTTCAGGGACTAGGTAAATTTAAAGGGAAATGTTCCATAACATTAAAAGAGGATTCGGTTCCAAAGCTGCATTATAAAAAGCGATTACCTTTTTCCTTGTTGGAAAAGCTAAAAAGTTTATTGGAAGAGCTTGTTAAGCAAGATGTTATTAGTGTTGTAGATTACCCGACAGACTGGGTGAATAACATTCAAATAGTCGAAAAAGCTAATGGAGACCTTCGTATATGCTTAGACCCTAAGCCATTGAACGCGTGCATAAAGCGTGAACATTTTCTAATCCCCACTTCAGATGATTTATTTAGTCGTCTGTCAGGTAAGACCGTTTTTTCAGTTTTGGACCTCAGCCATGGGTACTGGCAAACAGAATTGGATCGCAAGAGTTCGGATCTAACTACGTTCATGACGCCATTTGGTAGGTTTCGTTGGAATCGACTTCCGTTTGGTTTAAACAGTGCAGCTGAGATTTTTCAACGCAAAATGGTGCAAATTTTTGGAGAAATTTCCGGTGTGGAAATATATTTCGATGATATAGCTATTGCAGGTAAAGATGTAGAGGAGCATGATCAAATTCTTTCGCAAGTTATTGAGAGGGCTAAAAGAAATAATGTCAAGTTTAACCCTTCGAAGATACAATTCCGTAAAAATAAGATAAAATTCATGGGTAACATTATTGAAGAAGGTAAAATTAAGCCAGACGACAAATATATACGTGCCATTGTGGATATGCCTGAGCCAAAGTGCAGAGCTGATGTTGAACGACTGCTGGGTTTATATAAGTATTTAGCCAAATATATTGAAAATTTGTCTCAGCGAACTGCAAATCTTCGAAAGCTTACTCACACTGATGTTGACTTCATTTGGACTGATTTGCATAGTAAGGAGTTCAATGATTTGAATCCTCGCTTACATCAGGCCCTGTTCTTGCAACTTATGACCCATCAAAACCAGTTATTGTCCAAACAGACAGCTCTAAGGATGGCTTGGGATCTGTTCTTTTACAGGAGCATGGACCAGTGGCGTATGTTTCGCGGACTCTGACCAAAGCTGAGCAAAAATGGGCGCAGATTGAGAAGGAGCTATTGGCTATAGTTTTCGCTTGTAAAAAATTTCACTTTTTTCTATATGGTCGCGAGTTTATAGTGCAGTCTGACCATAAACCTTTGGAAGCTTTGGTAAAACGAGACATCGACGATGTTACTCCTCGACTGCAGAGCATGTTTATGTCGCTATTGAAGTACTCCGGACTGGCAATAGTTTATACGCCAGGTAAAAAGATCCTAGTCGCTGATTGTTTGTCTCGAGCACCTTTGCCAGAAACAGGAGAAGAAATCTCTGAATTAGAGGGCGTAATCCATTCTTTGACAAAGCGTGCTTGCTTGTCGAAAGAGAATTACGACTTGTATATTGAGAAAATAAAAAAAGATGAAAGGCTCATGCGTGTAGTTAGTTACATTGAAAATGGTTGGCAGTCCTATCATAAGCTAGATGCTTTCAGTCAGACTTTCAGCAAATATCGTGATGAGCTTCACTATGAAAATGGTCTTTTGTTCCGAAATCACTGACTAGTAGTGCCTACGGAATTGCAGAGTCTTATTTGTAAATGGTTGCATGCACCACATTTGGGCATTGAAAAAACTCTAGCGCGTGCACGAATACAATTCTTTTGGCCAGGAATGACTAATGACATTACTGAACTGGTAAAGGACTGTGCCGTCTGTGAGCAATTCAGGCGCAATAACCAAAAGGAGCCATTGCTTCCTGATGCATTGCCTGACTATCCGTTTCATAAAGTTTCAACTGACATATATGAGTATGGAGGGTTTGATTGGCTGGTTTTAATTGATTCATATTCGGGTTTTATTTGTTCTGATAAGCTGAAGGATAAGTCTATGCGCAGTGTATTGCAATTGTTTGACCGATTCTTCAATTGCTATGGTTTTCCTACGGAAATTCGTAGTGACAATGTTCCTTTTAATTCCCTTGAATCTGAAAAATATGCAAATGACAACAACATTGTGTTCAAATTTTCAAGCCCTCGATATCCCCAAAGCAATGGCTTGGCGGAAAAAGGTGTTGCTATAGCTAAGAATATTTTAAAAAGGTGCTTTGAAGTAGGAGAGGTTGAGCAGTTTCAGTATCGTTTACTTGAGTACAACACGACACCTACAGCAGGTATGAAGTTATCGCCATGTCAGTTGTTTTTTGGAAGACATTTAAAAACTCGAATGCCCATTTGTGATTCGCTTTTAGGCCGTGGGTGTCCTGATGAAAACTTAGTGAGAGAAAAAATTGAACGTAAGCGTCATATTCAGAAGCAAAACTACGACAAAACTTCAAAGCCATTGCCTGTTTTGAATATAGGAGATACTGCGATTTTCAAGAAAAATGGAAAAGAATGGCACTATGGCCAAATAGTTCGAAAATTCAATGATCGCTCTTATATTATTAAAGATAATTTTGGAAATCATTTCCGACGCAACCGTAAATTTATGGCATTTACTAAAAATAATGTAATTGACTCTAGCGAACTGCTAATTGAAGAACGTTTAAAAATTCCAGAAAATGTAAAAATTGTAAATCCTCAACCGGTGCTAAATAAAAACATACAGGAAAAACAAAGTTGTAATAATAATATTAACGTCAGGCCTGATGCCGTAAAAACAGAAACATTAGAAAACTTTTTGTCTCTTCCTGAAAGCAATCCTGAAAACACTACGAGTGATCATGAGAAAGAGGATAGTTCAGACAATGGTCAGTTTTTGTTATTGACAGAGACGCAAAACGAGTCCTCTAGCCCTTTGACCACTCGTAGTGGACGAAATGTAAAGCCCCCTAGCCGTTTTGGACAATGGGACTATTATTAATTAAAAATAAAAAAAAAATAAAGAAAATTGTCATTTATTCATTTAAAAAAAAATATAAAAAAAAATTAAAAAAAAGAAAGCATGTAACATGAATGCTCTTTTATATTAAACAAATACCAATACCAATTCTTTCATTCTATTATATTCATATTATATTGCATTGTCGTAGGTATTAATGTATTGTAAGCGTCACCTCTTCAGTTCACTTTGTACTGTAGTGCCCAACACATCAAATAGTTTTGCCTAATAAAGAAGCTAATAATAAAACAATTAAAACATGGTGTCAGAAGTGAAAAATATGTAATCAAACTAGTTAAACATTCAAATAAACCGATAAACTTATCGTGTTTGAAAAATAAAAACATTTTATACAAAAACAAACCAATAAAGAAAACACAAATCAAATATCGTGAAATCAAACTGAACATGCTGTAAAAGCTAGTCATAGCAACAAGTGCATATTCAAGCGTTTGTGAATGTGTGTGTAATAGCAGAAAGTTTTTCGACGGCTAGTGTGTTTTATTGCTAATTGTAAAACGCATTGATTTTGCATCAATTCAAATAAAATGGCATCGCAAATGCATTTGCGCCTACCTCAGCCGTTGGAGTGTGCTAATCTTGCCAAGGAATGGCCTCGCTGGAAGCAGTCATTTGTAATCTATTTACGGGCAAACAACAAAGTCGATGAAAGTGAGTCCAAGAAAATTGCGATTTTTCTGTGGCTCATTGGGCAAAGTGGCCTTGAAATTTACAACACTATTTCCTAATGATGGCGGCAGCGATGAAATGTTTGGCAGTGTTGAAGATGTATTTGTCGCTGCAAACGGAGATGGTGCTGCAAACAAAAATGGTGCTGTAAATGAAGATGAAGGAGGAGCAGGCACACGCACGTTGGTAGAAGTAATCAAGGCTTTTGATGAATATTGTCTACCGCGGAAAAACGTAGCAATGGAGGCATACAAATTTAACCTAATTTCGCAAAAAGAGAAGCAGTCATTTGGAAGTTTTGAAACGGAATTGCGCACACAAATTCAATATTGTGAGCTTACATGCGGATCGTGCAAGTTATCCTATGCTGATAGAATGCTGCGTGACCGCATAATAATTGGCGTGCAAGATAAAAAACTGCAGCTGAAGCTCCTCGATGGAAAAGATGAAGCACTATCTAAGGTTGTTGATACGTGTAAGGTGTTCGAGGCAGCAGCTGTCAACAAACAATTTCTCGAGCGCAGGGTTAATGCTATAGAGATGAAGCCAGGAATTCAAACTGAAGGTGGGTCAGCAGAGGTGGCTGCTGTTAGCCGTAAATGTTTTTTTTGTGGCCAGAACTATGTTGAAGGTCATCGACGCAACTGCTCAGCTCTGAATGCGAAGTGTCATGGATGTGGCCAAGTTGGACACTTCAGGAAGGTTTGCCGCTCGAATCGCAAAAACATCGCAAAGGGAAAGGAGGATGCTACCATGCCTGCAAAAGAAAATTTTAAGCGTGCGGAGAATAAATTAATTAATGCTATTAACTGGGGTGACGAAGGTAACTTTGTATTTGTAGACAGTATTGACAATGCAAGTAGCAATAGTAATAAATTGTTAATTAATACTCGTAGCATAAACTCAACTGTTAAAGATGAAGCAAATACATCTCGTCCATGGAAGAAAACATTTTTTATTGAAAATCATCCAGTGACTTTTAAGTTAGACACCGGTTCTGATGTGAACTGTATTCCAGCAAGTTTTGTTAAAAAAATTAATTTATCAATAAATGAATTTAATGAATACACTGTTCTAGATTATAGTGCTAATAAAATAAAAATTCTCGGAATAGTGAAGCTTTCATGTCTCGATTTAAAAAGGCAAAGCATGCATGAGGCTAGTTTTCTTGTTGTCAGTGATTTGTTTGAGCCTCTGCTAGGTCTTGACTCCTGTATTGAGTTCGGACTTATAAAGCGTTTAAATAATGTGAGTTCTTTACTATGCCTTCCAGAAAGCAAAGATGATTTTGTAAATAAGTTCAATGAGGTGTTTCAGGGACTAGGTAAATTTAAAGGGAAATGTTCCATAACATTAAAAGAGGATTCGGTTCCAAAGCTGCATTATAAAAAGCGATTACCTTTTTCCTTGTTGGAAAAGCTAAAAAGTTTATTGGAAGAGCTTGTTAAGCAAGATGTTATTAGTGTTGTAGATTACCCGACAGACTGGGTGAATAACATTCAAATAGTCGAAAAAGCTAATGGAGACCTTCGTATATGCTTAGACCCTAAGCCATTGAACGCGTGCATAAAGCGTGAACATTTTCTAATCCCCACTTCAGATGATTTATTTAGTCGTCTGTCAGGTAAGACCGTTTTTTCAGTTTTGGACCTCAGCCATGGGTACTGGCAAACAGAATTGGATCGCAAGAGTTCGGATCTAACTACGTTCATGACGCCATTTGGTAGGTTTCGTTGGAATCGACTTCCGTTTGGTTTAAACAGTGCAGCTGAGATTTTTCAACGCAAAATGGTGCAAATTTTTGGAGAAATTTCCGGTGTGGAAATATATTTCGATGATATAGCTATTGCAGGTAAAGATGTAGAGGAGCATGATCAAATTCTTTCGCAAGTTATTGAGAGGGCTAAAAGAAATAATGTCAAGTTTAACCCTTCGAAGATACAATTCCGTAAAAATAAGATAAAATTCATGGGTAACATTATTGAAGAAGGTAAAATTAAGCCAGACGACAAATATATACGTGCCATTGTGGATATGCCTGAGCCAAAGTGCAGAGCTGATGTTGAACGACTGCTGGGTTTATATAAGTATTTAGCCAAATATATTGAAAATTTGTCTCAGCGAACTGCAAATCTTCGAAAGCTTACTCACACTGATGTTGACTTCATTTGGACTGATTTGCATAGTAAGGAGTTCAATGATTTGAATCCTCGCTTACATCAGGCCCTGTTCTTGCAACTTATGACCCATCAAAACCAGTTATTGTCCAAACAGACAGCTCTAAGGATGGCTTGGGATCTGTTCTTTTACAGGAGCATGGACCAGTGGCGTATGTTTCGCGGACTCTGACCAAAGCTGAGCAAAAATGGGCGCAGATTGAGAAGGAGCTATTGGCTATAGTTTTCGCTTGTAAAAAATTTCACTTTTTTCTATATGGTCGCGAGTTTATAGTGCAGTCTGACCATAAACCTTTGGAAGCTTTGGTAAAACGAGACATCGACGATGTTACTCCTCGACTGCAGAGCATGTTTATGTCGCTATTGAAGTACTCCGGACTGGCAATAGTTTATACGCCAGGTAAAAAGATCCTAGTCGCTGATTGTTTGTCTCGAGCACCTTTGCCAGAAACAGGAGAAGAAATCTCTGAATTAGAGGGCGTAATCCATTCTTTGACAAAGCGTGCTTGCTTGTCGAAAGAGAATTACGACTTGTATATTGAGAAAATAAAAAAAGATGAAAGGCTCATGCGTGTAGTTAGTTACATTGAAAATGGTTGGCAGTCCTATCATAAGCTAGATGCTTTCAGTCAGACTTTCAGCAAATATCGTGATGAGCTTCACTATGAAAATGGTCTTTTGTTCCGAAATCACTGACTAGTAGTGCCTACGGAATTGCAGAGTCTTATTTGTAAATGGTTGCATGCACCACATTTGGGCATTGAAAAAACTCTAGCGCGTGCACGAATACAATTCTTTTGGCCAGGAATGACTAATGACATTACTGAACTGGTAAAGGACTGTGCCGTCTGTGAGCAATTCAGGCGCAATAACCAAAAGGAGCCATTGCTTCCTGATGCATTGCCTGACTATCCGTTTCATAAAGTTTCAACTGACATATATGAGTATGGAGGGTTTGATTGGCTGGTTTTAATTGATTCATATTCGGGTTTTATTTGTTCTGATAAGCTGAAGGATAAGTCTATGCGCAGTGTATTGCAATTGTTTGACCGATTCTTCAATTGCTATGGTTTTCCTACGGAAATTCGTAGTGACAATGTTCCTTTTAATTCCCTTGAATCTGAAAAATATGCAAATGACAACAACATTGTGTTCAAATTTTCAAGCCCTCGATATCCCCAAAGCAATGGCTTGGCGGAAAAAGGTGTTGCTATAGCTAAGAATATTTTAAAAAGGTGCTTTGAAGTAGGAGAGGTTGAGCAGTTTCAGTATCGTTTACTTGAGTACAACACGACACCTACAGCAGGTATGAAGTTATCGCCATGTCAGTTGTTTTTTGGAAGACATTTAAAAACTCGAATGCCCATTTGTGATTCGCTTTTAGGCCGTGGGTGTCCTGATGAAAACTTAGTGAGAGAAAAAATTGAACGTAAGCGTCATATTCAGAAGCAAAACTACGACAAAACTTCAAAGCCATTGCCTGTTTTGAATATAGGAGATACTGCGATTTTCAAGAAAAATGGAAAAGAATGGCACTATGGCCAAATAGTTCGAAAATTCAATGATCGCTCTTATATTATTAAAGATAATTTTGGAAATCATTTCCGACGCAACCGTAAATTTATGGCATTTACTAAAAATAATGTAATTGACTCTAGCGAACTGCTAATTGAAGAACGTTTAAAAATTCCAGAAAATGTAAAAATTGTAAATCCTCAACCGGTGCTAAATAAAAACATACAGGAAAAACAAAGTTGTAATAATAATATTAACGTCAGGCCTGATGCCGTAAAAACAGAAACATTAGAAAACTTTTTGTCTCTTCCTGAAAGCAATCCTGAAAACACTACGAGTGATCATGAGAAAGAGGATAGTTCAGACAATGGTCAGTTTTTGTTATTGACAGAGACGCAAAACGAGTCCTCTAGCCCTTTGACCACTCGTAGTGGACGAAATGTAAAGCCCCCTAGCCGTTTTGGACAATGGGACTATTATTAATTAAAAATAAAAAAAAAATAAAGAAAATTGTCATTTATTCATTTAAAAAAAAATATAAAAAAAAATTAAAAAAAAGAAAGCATGTAACATGAATGCTCTTTTATATTAAACAAATACCAATACCAATTCTTTCATTCTATTATATTCATATTATATTGCATTGTCGTAGGTATTAATGTATTGTAAGCGTCACCTCTTCAGTTCACTTTGTACTGTAGTGCCCAACACATCAAATAGTTTTGCCTAATAAAGAAGCTAATAATAAAACAATTAAAACAGTCAAATGTATCTTTATTGGTCTGTACTATGAAAAAGCATGATATTACTGCAACTGCGCGATTTATATGTCTTTATAAAATTGCTCTTTTGCTCTCCTCTTCAAATAAGAGTATACCGCTACCTTAATGTAGAAAGGCCCTAACTCAATTTTTTTAACATTATAGGGGGGAAAAAAAACTTGTTAAAGAACAAAGTTCTGCAATTTCTGCAGTAAAAAGAATTGTTCATTGCTACATCACTTATAGGTTTTAATAAAAAAATTTGTTTGTAAAAAATTCGAGACTACAGAACTTTATTTTTTATAAAGTTTTTTCCTTCTCCTATTGAGTTAGGGCCTTTTGAGTTAGGGCCTTTCTACATTAAGGTAACGATACATTCTTGTGAGTAGACGTCAAATATCTGGGCAACCTTATAATAATTGATTCATGCGACAATGTTTTTGTCGACGTTAATGTGTTTAAGCTATAATTCTTGTTAGTTGACGTCAAATATCTGAACATCTTAATAATAATAATTGAATAATGGGTACAACAAGTAGTGTCTCTGATCAGGTATCAGTTTACGTTCCTTTTTCATTTCTGTGAACTGTTCTAAAAGTGGTCAAATAGGGGGAAAATTGTGTTTTCTCGTTATATTTTGCGTTATTTATTTCATTGTTACCTGTCCCTGGGTATCGAACCAGGCATGACTGCGCCGACTAGCTCAAGTGTTACGGGGGCTGTCATGCCAGGCCGAGGGAGCCAACAATAACTTCCGGTTTGCACCGGAAGTGAAAATTTCAGAAATAAATCATAGCTACGACAACAAAAAAACCATACAAAAAAAAAACTCCTCAAATTCCTTATTTACGCTTCACTGAAAGGTAAGTCAAAATCGCCAATGAAAAAAAAAACTTCTATTATATTGAACCGCAACCTACTATTCATATGTAAACCATCACATCAAAGACAGGAGAAGATGACGATCTCCCAGTACCCACCCATCCTAGGTTATCAACTTAGTACCACCATAATTTGTTTTCTTTTGATAACCCCGTAGCTCGATATCAGATACAAATCGAATATTACCACACCATCACAGTCACAGAACCGCCCCTGTCTTCAGGCCCCACATTTAGAAATTACCAGACCATGTTAATTTCTTTGCAATAATTTCACATTTTATTTATAAATTTTTAAATATATTATTTTCTCCCTTTCTTTCCGTTTGTTTAATCCTACCCTATTTTACAAAAATTTTTTTTCTTACAGCCATGCATTCTTTTTTTTTGTATGGATGTGGATACGAAAATACAATTTTTAACAATTCACCAATTTTTTTCTGAACTAATCGAAGCAAGAAATTTAAGCAATAGTGTTACTTAATATTTACAATATCAACCATATATCTATTTATACATTTTGGTACGGAAAGTAATAAATAATTTAACTAGGCAAATAATTAGATATTTATTGAGACCAATACCTCAACTCGTGCTAGCGCACTTACAAAATTTGGACTCTTGGAGTAATCGCGGAATGTTCGGACTTCGCGATTATATTTCCTTTTTTTTCCGAATCAAAAAAACTCAAGATTTATGTCTACCTAAAGGAGCTCGTTTAGGGTTCATCAACTACGAAGGTTGGCTTCAAATAGTAAGAAATTTGCACACATACGCACGCCGCGAATTTACCGACTATGCCGAATGACCACTCTTACCACAAGAGCATAAAAAAAAAATCGTAATTATACAATCCCACGAACCTTTACCTTTTTTTCCAAATATAATATTTTTTTTTCTTACATTAAACATTTTTTTTTTCAGTTGTGTATATATATAAAAAAAATGACTCACAAAAATGTTCACATAAAAAAAGATTATTAAAATTTATTTTTACTCTACAACTAACCAAAAGACTCTTAACTTATTCTATATGTTGCCTCCTTTTTTTGTTGTTTTTTTTTATATTTTCTCGCGGCTATTTTTTTTTTAAGCTTAATTTTATTTTCTCGCTGCCATTTTTTTATTTTTTTCCTTTTTCGGCCATTTGCTTTTCATTTTTTCGCGGCCATTTTCTTTTTCCAAAAAATTTTTTTTTTCGCCTAAACTTAAATTTTTCGCGACAGCAAAAACTCTTTTCTATTTCTAGCCCTCTTTTCTCCGGTACACAGCCACTTCGTTTGGGGACCCCTGACTAAATTCAGCAATCTCTCCTGCTGTAGTTTAGATCTCCACCGAAGACCCAGTATAACGCTTCGCGTTGCGTATACCACTTAATTTATATATATATATGTGTGCTTAAAATACTGTGACCGACTTATCTGTGATTTTCTGTGGTGTTTCTGAGCGCTGGTTCGCCGCGGTGCGTACTTCCGGTCGGCCACAGCTTCTTTTCTGCAAGGTCTTCTCGTTCTTCCGTCTGGTTTATAGTACCAAGTTTACTCAACTCTCGACTTAGCCTGATCCCCAGTTGCACAGTTTTCTATTTAAAAATTTTTTCTTTTATTAATTTTCACTACACTTCCCTAAAAGAATTCCCCACCAGTCCATGCACACACTTACCTATTTTCTTAGCTTAGCCTGGTTTCTCGTTGAAATCTTGGCCGTGGATCGCCTGCTTCCGGTAGGTGCCCTTGAAATATTCTCTACGCGTATTTTAATTTTTTTCTGTTTTCGGAACATATATATATACTTTGTACCGTAACGAGTTTAATGCCGCACTCTTTATTGTACACCACTTTTCACCGCAACTTTTCAAATGTAATTGCTTCTAGAAAAATTTACGCAGGCCAACGCACCTTACCCACAAGCCGAGGAACTGGACTTTTCCACTTTTTCCCTCATTTTCTCTGTCCCTCCAACGCTACTCCTAACTATCTCTTCCTTCCTTAGGACTTTTTTATTAACTTCTCATTACCCCTTCCTGCAATTTTTTTATTTTAGATTTGCTCCCATCAGCTGCCTCACCTACCGCCGCTCACGCACTTTTCCACACCTTCGATCACTATAGCTATCTTATTTCAATTTTCCTTATTGTGCTTTTCTCATCCTCGACCCTACGAACAATTTTCTTTTTCCATTAATCTTGTCTTTCCACCACTAGGCTTAATTCTGTTCCCACTCAGCTTACTACTTTGTTCGAACGTGCCATCATTATGTAGTCTGTACACTCACTTCTTTGCTATCTGTCAACTGTTCCTGCTAACAGCTGTTTCACTGTATAATATTCAGCGAAATACAGAAGGAAGACGGCTAGCTCAATACAACCGGCACCTGCGCAACGGTCAGTTGGTCTGAGTGAATACGCATATAGTTCGACTCACAGATTATTTCTAGCTGTCTAGCCTACGCTGATGGTTTTTTTTTTTATACGGATTGCCAAACGTCAAAATTTTTATAAGGCTGAACACGCTGTAGTGGAAATACAGAGACGACTTCGGTGAGGTTCAACAACAAAACCATCAGGATTTACCCAAAAATTTGCAATTCCAACACTCGTGCGCTTATGAAGCAACTGAAACTGCGTCAGAAATTAGTAAGCGCTGCTCCAAGCAAGCGCGCGATTTGGGCGACAGGCAAACTTTTCCCAGAATCGCAAATCAGCTTCCCAGCCGTATGGAAGGCAGTGGCGGGATGCTCCTCCAAACCACTTTGCGCAATCTTCCTTGTTTGGATCAAGATTATTTTTTTTTCTTTTGAATTTTGTTTTTTTTTTTGATCCTGAAAGACCACTGACGACGGTGGCAGTGTCATAATTGTATACATTGTTTTCGCTGGACATATTCTTTAATTTATTTGAACTTTATTTTTATTTTCAGGTTATCCCTCTGTAGCCTCTGATCGCTTCACTGTCTTGTTGGCCATGGCCGCATTCGGGAGCCTTTTTTTTCTGGGCCGAAACTCGACACGCAACATCATTTGTTATAAAAGCACACTTATTCTAAAAAAGCTCAATTTTTAACTGGAAATACTCAATACGTTGAGCAAATGTATCAAAATATAAAGTGCGGCGAAAGACAGACATTTTCACATGTTGTGATTAGACACTGATATTTTTCGTTCATCAGACACACACTAACCGGTTGCACAAAAGTTGTACCTGCTGAACGTATCCAATAAAATTTGGCACTAATCAACAGTTGCTCTCTCCCTGTCAGAATTTTTGAAAAATGAGAGTGGATGTCTTCGAGTGAAGTCTACTTTTATGTATGCTAAAAAGCAAAAATAGTTTTTAATTGTTTTTTTAATAGAAAAACTAATAAATTTTAAAATAAAGCGAAAGCATATATTTTTTTAACACATTAGAGCACTGCTCAAGGGCTGATTCTTGGCTGGTGAACGTGTTGCGCCTGGATTTGTTAGCTGTGGCGAATTGTGGAGCTGCAGCCATACTTAACCTCAATTTTGCTGGTGGAGGACAGCCATTTTTCTTTGACCATCAAGTGCAGACATTTTCTTTCTGCTCGACTTAGTCCGCATTTATTGTTGAACTTATTTTGTGATTTACTTCACGAAGCTAAATCGTTGCTGCAAATCTGGCAATATTCTGCGGTGACTTCGGCTGATTCTGCGGATTTATTTGCACTGCAAATATAAGTGCAACTTACTTTGGCTGACAGTGGCTGCTGTCTGGATTTGTGTCAGAGTTCTTGCTACGAGGTTTTGTACTGGTTTCTTTTCTTGTGCTGGATGGGGCTGCGTGTACTTGTGTCACTGATCCAGCAGTGATTAACAAGCAATAAGAAGCGACATTTCAAAAAACTCTAGAACAAAAAGTGTTCATAGACTTGAGAGCAGTAAAAGCAGGCGGCCAGACTACGTTATTTAGTCCCAGAAAAGTCGATGCGGCGCACAATTTAATGGCACTCTGACAAGGAGTCACGTCGTTTAAAAAGAATGGAACCGTAAATCGACAAAAGAGAGTGTTTTGAATCATGATGCGATGAAAGATACCAATAGCAGACAGCTTGCTGATGCCATGCAGCTAGATTGCATGGAAGTTTCGAGGAATACGAGACCAAGACGCTCTTCTTATGACAATGGTTTGTCCGAAAAGGTTGCTCCAGCAAAAGTATCGTGTAATAGATTTGACATTTTTAATGACATCGCAATCATTGCCAAGCGAAACCAACAGAAGATGAAAGTGAAGCAGAATCCAGAAGTCCCTAAGGCTGCGAGTAAACAGGCTGATACCATCGATGGAGGCGCTTGTGGTGGCAGAAATGATCCAGAGAATACGAACATCAGTCAGAAAGACAGGCTTTCAGGATTGAACAGGGGGAAGTTTTGCCCTTCCATTTTCATAAATAATATTAATGTAAAGGAACTTGTTAGAAATTTGAGAGATAGGTCGGTTATTTTTAAAATTCATCGACCTAAATTCATAAAATTCATTTTTAAGATTCATTGGGCGCTGCTGGAGAAATTCAGGAATACCTCTGATGTTCAGGCATATTCATTTACGCCTAAAAAGGAAATTACCTCGTGTTTAATTTTAAGAGGACTTTCCTCTGATTACGAAGGAAGTGAAATTCTTGAAGAGTTGCTTAAACAAATTCCAGGTGGTGTAGATAAAGTAACAAATTTCACTACTGCCCGATCTGTTAGGGACAAAATTAAGTTTGACATTTTCTTGGTAAGAATCCCGCCAGGGAAACCAATTGCTGATGTTCTTAAGATCAGATATTTGTTCAACATGGAAGTTTATTGGGAAAACCAAAAAGTAATAATGGTCCTCTTCAGTGTTGGAGATGTCAGAAATTTGGTCACCTAGCCAAAAATTATGCTAATGAATTTAACTGCGTTAAATGCAACACTGTTCAACAGCCAGGTGAATGTCCCATCACCAAGGAGTCAGGACAAAAGGCCTGTTGTGTTAACTGCAAGAAGGATCATCCTGCTAACTATCGTGGCTGTGAAGCATACAAGGAATATGCATCTTAAAGGAAGGAAAACCAAAAAAAAAAAAACTGAGAGAAAAAGTTAATTTAAAAAACGCAAACGTGTTTTTGAATGCGAAAGCTCAACCGGCACTCACTGTGTCTTATGCAAGCCACTTCATACAGCAGGATGATCCTTCTGCAGTTTCACAAAATGCAAATAATTTGAATTCAAATGTTTTGAGTCAGTTTTTTAGTTTTTCCAAAGATCTTTTTGGGGTGAATGTAAAGGATCTTCTGGGTAAGATCGAGTTATTTATGAAAAATATTAATAATTCTTCATCATTGCAAGAGAAGAGAATGCACTATTTAGAGCTTTTAAATCAGGTTCTTTTATGCAATAAATAATGACATTAAATATTTTAACTTTTAACATTTCGTCTTTAAATGAACATAGCAGGAGAATTGAATTGCAGAAAATTCTCATAGCAAGTAATTGTGTGATGGCTTTCATACAGGAAACCCATCTAAACAACAGACAACAGAATTTTATTGAAAGGCTTTAATTTTTTGAGAAACGACTCGCAGCAGGGGATTGCGATTGCTATAATAAAAAACATAAAATATGAGAATGTTGATGTTCCAGATTTGAGCTCTCCTGGTCTTTTTATCTCGATCAAGGTTAAAAGAAGAGGCTATTTCAAGAATTTCCTATTCGGGTCGATTTACCTTCCGACGAATTTTAGAACAAGCTTCAATATTATCGCATTCTACAACATTGTTCAGGCCATGTTGTACGCCTTTTCTATTTGCAACACTGTTCTGGCCATGTTGCACGCCATTCGAGTTAGAAGCATCACACACAACATTGTTTTGGCCATGTTGCACGCCATTCGAGTTAGAAACATCACACACAACATTGTTTTGGCCATGTTGCACGCCATTTGAATTAGAAACATCACACACAACATTGTTTTGGCCATGTTGCACGCCATTTGAATTACTGCTTGCCAAACTGTCTGATTCAAATATATCCGCAGCGAACTCGAACATTTTGTTGTTAGGATTATCACCAACATAGTTAAACTTCTCAATAAAATTGACATCTCTGCTTACTATAACTTTATGGGTTTCCTTGTCCATTAAGCGATATCCTTTTTGTGACTCACAATATCCAACGAATAAATATTCTTTTGCCTTGGCATCGAACTTCTGCCTCTTCTCTTTGGGTATAAACGCCATTGCACGTGAACCAAATACCTTAAAGTGACTAACATCTGGTTGTTTTCCGCTACATATTTCATTAGGTGATTTTCCTCCCAAAATTACTGATGACGTATGATTTTTTATGTACGCTGCCGTATTCAGCGCTTCTCCCCAAAATCTTTTGTGTAGATTAGCATCTTGTAACATACACCTCGCTTTTTCTGTTAGAGTACGAATCGTTCTTTCGGCTAAGCCATTTTGCTGTGGTGTATATGGCACGCTGGTTTGATGCTCGATTCCATTCTGGTCAAAAAGTACTTTAAACTTATTGCAACAAAACTCAGTGCCATTATCACTCCGAAATTTTTTAATTTTTAAACCAGTTTGATTTTCAACCAACGCCTTAAATGAACAAAATTTTTCATAAGTTTCGTTCTTATGCTTCAACATGTACACAAAAGTTTTTCTACTAAAATCATCGATAAGCACCAAACAGTAATTGCTTCCACCAATAGAGCTGCATTCCATCTTTCCAGCTAAGTCCGCGTGTATAACCTCCAACAAGTGTGATGCTCTCGATCCGTCCTTTGAAAATGGTCGTCGTGCGAGTTTGCCCTTGCAGCAAGCAACACATACATCACTGTCACTATCGACAAACGATACACCACCCACAGCGCCATTTCTCATACTCCTCAAGTCAGACATATTCAAATGGCCAAGTCTTCGATGCCATAACTCCATTGAATTATCTGATTGAATCGACGTCAGTGCCACATTTTTCACCGCATCCAATTTAAACAAGCCGCCAACTGATGACGCTGTTGCCAACACAGATCCGTTTTTGTCACGAATTGTGCAGCCCTTGGATGTAAAATTTACTAAATAACCCTTTTCAGCGATTTTACTGACTGAAAGTAAATTTGTAGTTAGATTTGGCACACACAGCACGTCTTTGACGTTAATTTCTACACAATCTCCTAAAACATCAATATTGAGGTTAACTTCGCCACTGAATTCAACTTCCATCAAATCATTATTCGCCGCTCGAATTCCTGCAAATGAGTAATTCTTCTGTCCAGTAATCCATTCCTTGTGCATCGTCATGTGGTTGGTAGCGCCTGAGTCAATTTACCACTCACTGGCATTGAATTTTCCTGTTAAAAACACTGCACTGAACGCCACATTAACTTTTTCCGTATTTTTGTGGTTTTTATACCTGTTGGATGACCTTTTTTCTGTAGTATTCGCAATTTTTGTCTTTTCCGGACAATTGGCTGCAAAGTGACCTTTCTGGTGACACGAAAAACAAATTACACTTGACTTTTTACGAAAGGACTTCTTGGTTTTTACAAACAGCGCCTTTTCTGCTGATATCGAAGAAGTCGTCTCTTGCAGTAATTTTGTTTTTATTAGATCACTTGAAAGCGATTTGTTAAGTCCTTCCAACGCCATTATCATTGGCTGGTACTCCTCAGTTAAGCCACAAAGTAAAAAGACAGCTAACCACTCGTCGGTCACTGTAAATCCAAGATCAGACATCTGCTGTGTAGCTGACATAATTTCTGAAACATACATGTTCAGTGAATCACAGTTCTGCAGCTTCGTACTCACAACACGCCTCATTAGTGTGATACGTCGCGCTAGTCCTCTATATTCAAATGTTTTATTTAAATTTTCCCAAATCTTTTTGACGTTGGTTTCTGATTTTACGTGAAAAAAAATTGATTTCTCAATACTTAAGGCAATAGCGGCTTTTGCTTTTGCACATTTTTTGACATCAGTCTCTTCACCGGTTAAGCATTTAGATAGATCCTCCAACGCCAAGTAGTTTTCCATGGAGTATTTCCATGAAGAAAAGTTCTCACGACCTTTAAGTTTCTCAATCGACGCTAAAATTGATGCAGCCATTTCAAACAAACCACTTTCTTCAGACTTGGTTTCTGTGCAAAAATTATTTTCCGTTTTTACTGTTTGTTGATGATCTTGTTCTTGTTGTTGTTCAGTTGCCGTTGTCGCGAGCTCCAATAATTGCTTTTGTTCTTCTGACTTCACTTGATCGTTGTCCATGCGGTTGGCGCTTGCAATTTTAGGTTAAAATGTAGATCTCAATATGCAAACAAAAAACGTGTGCTTTACAATGGAATTGAATTCAGCTCTTTGTTCGTAAATTACTTATACTCAACGAAAATAAAATTAATTAACTAGAGACTGGGCCCATAACCTATTAAATATGAGGCAATAAAACGCAGTATTTTATTTAGTTAAAGAATTCAAGTCGTTACCAGTTGGTAATTTATTTAAGAAGAAGGAAACAAAGGATAATTCACAAATATATTCTGTCAAGTATGACAGCTGTTATGTATTGACAACTCATTTGATTACCAGTGTTGTATATCAAATACAATATTTAATATTTTTGTATTAAAGAAAAGTACTGTTAAGAAAAAGTTAAGAATTGAAAAAAAAAATCAACTTAAAACATTAAAGATCTTCTGTGTAACTAACAGACAAATTTTAATAATGTGATACAATATTGCCTTATCTTTCCTTATGAAAGGACTGTGTAACATTCAGATTAAAGACTGCATAATATTATTTTAAAAAAATTTCGGTATTTTTCTAAAAAGTATTTAACTTTACAATATTGCAACCAGTAATCAGTAATCTATATATATGCAATTAATGCTAAAAATTTTGTACATCTTTATGTATACTCGATGTTAAAAAAAAAACAAATATGACAATCGAAATATGTGATACTATTTGTTATCTCACTTAAACACTAGGCATTATACCAACGAAAGTCACACGTATTGTAAATAGTATACTTAGTGTATGTATATGTTCCGACATGTACATGCTAGTTACATATAACGCTTCCCACACACTGGGCGATAATCCTATAGAATCATCTCCACTGTCATTGTTGCCTTAAGCAACATTTATTCAGCTGCATCCTTTTGATGTAACTTAATCTTTTCAAAATTGATCATATTGCACTCAAAGCTTCACTTTGAGTTGATCGAATTAATTTATTCAGCTGCAGTTAAGATAAACATAATAGCGATGCTGCAGTTAAGACAAACATAATTGCAATTGCAATTATGCTGATAACGCAAGTTTGTCGTTGCTTCCATTTGAATTTCACAACAAATGGAATGCTTAAATCATAATTATAAATGATCATTATCTATGATCATTAGTAATTATCTTTCCAATAAAGAGTTCCCTTGGATTTCCAAAAGAAGTTACTTGGCTTCTTTTGTAGAGTATTAAGTTTAGTTTTTAAGATTCACTGAAAGACTCCGGTCTAGCTTTAATAAAAAGGGACCGTTAATAAATCGTTATAAATAAAAACTAAAAAGGCTTTTATTTAAAAACTAAACTGGCGACGAGGATGGGATTGACAAGTGAAAAATGTCAATCCTTTTAAAATAATTAAAAGAACCTAATGTTAGTGCAAAATAACATTATAAGACTTTAAAAGAATATAAACTTTTAAAGTGGAAAAAAAAAGGTAGTCTTTAAAAAGACTTTAAACAAAAAGAAAAACATCATAAAAGAATTGAGTGCTAAAAAAAAATTCAAAGAATATTAACATTTATAGAAAAAAATGTTTAAATAACACTTTAAAAAAAAAAAAAAAAAAAAAAAAAAAACCAAAATTATCCTAAATTTGCTAATCGCTAAAACTTAGCAAAAATTGAAGGAAAACCAAAGGAAATACAATTGACGAACCAGGAAAGGAGTATTCCATAATAAACAAACTAAAGAATTTGCAACAAGTTGAACAACAAAAGGAAACCGCAGCAAAGCAACCAGGACGAAGAAAAACAATCGTATTTATCAAATTATTATTGTATTATATTAAACTAAATTCTAATTAGTATTAAGTAGAAAACTTAAAAGAAAATTTGCTTGTATATTTTAACAATTTTTAACAATATATAAATTGAACGAAAATTAATCTTGCGATTCCTAAATTAGGACCCTCCAAGATATAACATTGATAAAGAAAAAAAATTTTTGTATAAACAAATAAAATAATAATAACTAATTCAAATCAATAAATTTGTTAAAAGATCTTGCGAATCCAAACTTCGGGAAAAAGTTGGACAATCCAGGATATAAATAAAATACGTTAAAAATAAAAAAATAAGAAAATGACAACCTTAACGTTATCCGAATGCTTACGAGAAGCAAGAAGTGTACCGGTATTTACTGGGGAAGGGAGTTATAATCTTGGTAATTATTTGAGGGATATTAGTGCTGTCCTTCATTTGACAGAAGCAGCTCATCACGTTACTATACAAAAAATTTTGGCAAATAAGCTTCAGGGAAAGGCTTTAAGGAAAATTGAAACACTTAGTGATCCATCTTGGGACCAAATTCAGACAAAGTTAAGACAGGAATTTGGAATTAAAGAAAGTTATTTTTATCTTAGACAAGAAGCTATGAATGTTAAAGCAAACAATTTAGAGGAGTTACACTACAAATTAGAAAAAATATTAGGGTCAATGAATAAAAAATATAATATTGAAATCGAAAAAAATGAGGATTTCAAACCAGAAAATAATCAAAGGATTATTTTTAACATATATTTAAATTTTTTGCCAATCCATATTAAGGCATTACTAATTCAAAATAACATGGATTGTTTATATAAAGCTCATGATTATTTTATTGAAAATAATTTAATGAAAGATATTGTTCTTAGAGGACAATATAATTATTCCAACAAAAAGCCACAGAGATTTTCGAATAATTCAAATAATAATCAGACACATTCTGGTTATAGAGGTGAAACTAGATATGCCCAAAATAATGGAGTTACCCAAAATAATAATACACAAAATTGGGGTAATAGATATCCAAATAGAAATATAGCAAATAATAGAAATTCAAATAATACATATCAGCCTAGAAATTTTTACAATAATAATAACTTACAAAGTTCTTACCAAAGAAATCAGAATAATGACAATTGAAAAGAAATTAATTCTTCGATGATACCAAACCGCAATCCAAGCATCGAGTCCATGGATATCAGTAACATCCAGGTTGAAAATTTTCGAACACGACCGGTAGTCAGCGACTACCCATGACCAAATTAACTTTTAATAATGTACCAGTACAATGTTTAATTGATACTGGATCAGCAACCACTTTAGGTGATTATCGAGTTTTTGGAAAACTCAAAAGTTGAAGAAATTTAGAAAAACCGATTAGACTAAATACTCTAACTGGTTTTGCTCAAGTAACTCAAGAGGTTATAATAAAATTGCCCTCAGAATTTAATGATTCAAATAAGACTATGTCAATAAAAATTACAGATTTTAAAGATAAACCATTTGATTGTATAATTGGCAACAATATTTTAAAACCGATTGGAGCCATTATAAATTTATTAGAAAACAAGTTAATTGTTAACAATCAAGAAATACTTTTAAATAAAGAAGAAAATGTTTCAATAAATTATGAAGAAATAAGGTGCATGGAAATTGAAAATTTCGATATAAGAGGATTAATAAGTGATAATTTAAATAAAGAAGAAGTTAACGAACTTACAAAGTTTTTAAAAAATAATAAGAAGACTTTTTATATTAAGGGTCAACACTTAAGAGCAACAAATTGCATAAAGCATAAAATAGTGACAACAACACAAAACCCCATTTATTCCAAAAATTATAGGTATCCTCAAATTCACGAACAGGAAATTGAAGCACAAATGACTGAAATGTTGTCAGAAGGAATAATAAGGCAAAGTAAATCGCCTTACAGTTCCCCACTATGGATTGTTCCGGAAAAATCGGATGATTCAGAAAAAAAGAAATGGCGTGTTGTCATCGATTATAGAAGTTTAAATAAAGTAACTATAGATGATAAATTTCCCATGCCAAATATTGAATCTTTGTTTGATAAATTAGGTCGTTCACAATATTTTTCTACTTTGGATTTAGCCAAAGGTTTTCATCAGATTTTAATAGATGAAAATGATATAGAAAAAACAGCATTCTCAACACCTATGGGACATTTCGAGTATATTCGAATGCCATTTTGTTTAAAGAATGCTCCCGCTACTTTTCAGCGTATGATGAACTTTGTTTTACGTGATTTTGTTAATAAATCATGTGTAATATACATGGACGACATTCTAGTTTTTTCAACGTCATTAACCGAACATTTTGAGATTCTAAAGGGAATATTTACGAAATTAAATGAACATAATTTAAAGGTACAATTAAGTAAGTGCCAATTTTTGTCCAAGCACACAGAATTTTTAGGACATATTATTTGCAAGGAAGGTATAAAACCAAACCCTTCAAAAATAAATGCAATTAATAAACTGAGTTTGCCAACAACAGTAAAAGAAATAAAATCATTTCTCGGGTTAACCGGTTACTATCGGAAATTCATTAAAAATCATTCAATGATAGCTAATCCTTTAGTGAAATATTTGAAGAAAAATGCTAAATTAAATCAGATCTGCAATGGTGAAGAATATAAAGAAGCATTTGAAAAGTTAAAGAAACTTATAACGTCATATCCAATTTTAGCATACCCAAATTTTAGTAAAAAATTCGTATTAACTACTGACGCTAGCAACATTGCAATAGGAGCTGTTCTTAGCCAGGAAAATAAACCAATATGTTATGCGAGCAGAACATTAAATGGTCACGAAAGAAATTATTCAACAATTGAAAAGGAACTTTTAGCCATTGTGTGGGCTATAAGGTATTTTAGATCTTATTTGTATGGAAGAAAATTCTTAGTTCAAACAGATCATCAACCATTAAACTGGTTGTTTCAATTAAAAGATCCAAATCAAAGAATAATCAGATGGAGGATAATGTTAGGAGAGTACGAATTTGAAGTAGACTATTTAAAAGGAAAGGACGATAAGGTTGCAGATTTTCTAAGTCGAATAGAAAATGATGATAACGAAAAAGAAGATTTTCATTTAAAAAACTTGTTTGAACTATCTGATGATGAAATGGAAACAATCCATTCTGATGTAGAAAATTTAAACGATCATTTCCCTATCAGCGAAGGAATCGTCAATAAATATAAAACACAAATAAGAATTGTCCGACAAAAAAGTGTAGAGGTGGAAAATAAATTACGGATTTATAAAATTATTTATATAGGGGAAACAGACCTAACAAATGAACATTATCTAAATGATATATTTCGCGCAAATATAAAAAAAGGAAAAATAGGGATTTTCTCCGAACTAGATGATAGAAATTATAATATTGTTCAACAGAAATTAATAAATCTCTTCAGTAATGACAATAAAATTAAATTTATTAAATGTTGTAAATTAGCCGTTGATTTAACTGACGAAAATCAAGTTTTTGAAATTATTGAAAAAATTCATAATGATACAAATCACTATTTTGTATTTGTGTTTTAGAAAATTTTGAAGAAATAAAACATAAATATTTTTATCCAAATTTAGTTAAATATATAAATAAATATATTAACAATTGTCAAACTTGTGCTGAAAATAAGTATGATAGAAAACCTTTTAAAAAATATTTTAACCACACTGAAACTCCAAACAGACCGAATATGATTGTACATCTGGATATATTTCAGATACATAAAATATGTTTTTTAACAACAATAGATAAATTTTCGAAATTAGGGTTAGTTCATAAATTAAGTGATAAAAATATGATAACAATAAGAACAAAATTAGAGGAACGACTTGCATTATTAGGAAAACCAGAATTATTAATAATGGATAATGAATTTAATAATTCGCTAATAAAACTTTTTTGTAATGAAAATAATATAACCCCACATTTTACAACACCGAATTCACATACAGGTAATTCGGATATTGAAAGGTTACATTCAACTCTTTTAGAACACATACGAATACTAAAAAGAAAAGATGAAGAAATAAATATTGAAGAGTTAGTAATAAGGGCAGTAGGTTGTTATAATAATACAGTTCATTCAACCACAAAGGTTAAGCCAATAGACTTTATTAATCATCGAAATATTGATTTAGAAAAAGTTAAAAAGACAATGGAGGAAATAAAAATCAAAGCAATTAACCGAATAAATTCTAAACGAGAAGGCGTCCCTGACTTTAGTAGGCCCAAGTTATATGTAAAAAATCCGAAAGCTCTTAGACAAAAGACTAGCAAAAGATTTATCGTTTACAATAAAAATAACCCAAATAAAATAGATCTGGCAAATTTCAAAGACCATTAAAATTATTTACAGATAATGTTGGTAATATGGATGTTGCTGATGACATCGGTACAAGGATTGTTGGAAATCAACAAGATTGAATCCGAAGGAGGTTATGGTGTCATCGAAAGTGAGGAAATTGCCATAATGCAAAATTATTCAAAGCTTTTGCACGTTTATAATTTAGAAGAAATAAGCAACACCATCAATAAGGTTAAAACAGGAATTGCTAGAGATTTCAGTTTAAATAACGGTTGGATAATCTTAAATCTACAACACAAAGTAGATGACTTAATACATGCGTTAGCTACACTAAGTGTACATAGCAGAGGGAAAAGAGCTTTAATTAATATAGGAGGAAGAGCCATAAAATGGATTTTTGGTAACATGGACGATGAAGATAAGGAACATATTGATAATCATTTCAAAACAATTGACTTAAATCAAAAGAATATTATTACAAACATAAATAAGCAAATAAAAATTAATTATGATATGCAAAAGTATTTGCAAAATATTAATTTAATAATCACATCTCATAAAACAATATTTAATGAGACATACACTAAAGAAATAGCAAATAATATAGAATTAACAAAATATAATAATTATTTGCATATTATTAATCAAATTAAAGAAAAAATTGAAAAAAATTCAAGAAAATATACTCGTAGCAAAGTATAATATCATGAACCGATTTATACTAACAAACGAAGAAATTGATTTTTATAAAATTGACAATTTAAAATTAAAAAATATAAGATGTAACATTGGTCTTGTATCCAACAATTATATCAAATTAGCAAATAATTTTTGCTATTTTAATACCGAATTATTTGGAAACTTTTTTCAAAACCAATATAATTTTACCAATCCCAAACAAAAATTCTACGCAAATAAATATTGAAATGACAAAAATTGTAACTGTCTATAATGCTACGTATATTGTTAATGAAGAAAATAATATATTAAAAATGGAAAAAGTTAACCATTGTATTGGAAATTTATTAAAGAACAACTATAATGAATGTACAAAAAGTGTTTTTAAAAAAGTTGTTATAAAAGAAATAGATATTGGAAACGTAGTGGCAATTAATGTTAAAACGAATCTTACAAGTACATGTAATAATTATACTTACCTTTTAAATGGAAATTATTTAATAAAATCTGACAAATGTGAAATAAAAATTGATGATTTCGTTTTGAAACGCTTTGAGAGTAGTTTAAATGTGATTATTCCAAATTTTAACATAATTTCAGAAAATATAACAGAAATATTAAAATTGCCAGAATTTAACAATTTACAAGAAATTGAACAAGTGTTTGATTCAAGAAATAAAAATTATCATATTAACCTTTTTGTACTCTATATTTTAATAGTCATAATTATAATTTTTCTTGTATCAAAATATTTAAGACATTTCCAAAGAATTCGAAGGGACTCGAATTTTAAGGAGGAGCGAGTTACATATAACGCTTCCCACACACTGGGCGATGATCCTATAGAATCATCTCCACTGTCATTGTTGCCTTAAGCAACATTTATTCAGCTGCATCCTTTTGATGTAACTTAATCTTTTCAAAATTGATCATATTGCACTCAAAGCTTCACTTTGAGTTGATCGAATTAATTTATTCAGCTGCAGTTAAGATAAACATAATAGCGATGCTGCAGTTAAGATAAACATAATTGCAATTGCAATTATGCTGATAACGCAAGTTTGTCGTTGCTTCCATTTGAATTTCACAACAAATGGAATGCTTAAATCATAATTATAAATGATCATTATCTATGATCATTAGTAATTATCTTTCCAATAAAGAGTTCCCTTGGATTTCCAAAAGAAGTTACTTGGCTTCTTTTGTAGAGTATTAAGTTTAGTTTTTAAGATTCACTGAAAGACTCCGGTCTAGCTTTAATAAAAAGGGACCGTTAATAAATCGTTATAAATAAAAACTAAAAAGGCTTTTATTTAAAAACTAAACTTGCTGTCGTTGTTTCTTTCACTTGTATTATATATGTTAAGTTTATTTTTTCTCTGTTTGTAAATACATGACAATCGTCAGAAAAGAAAGATAAAATGCTTCTAGAGCAGGAGTAAAATAATCATTAATTCTATTATAGCCATGTGGCAGTCAGTTTATTAATTTCAATATTACGAAAGTATATGCAGGCCATACAATTACAGCCGCTAAGTTATAAAATAAGAAACTGTTTATATATGTTATGTGTTATCGATTGTTTTAAAGACTCAATAAAAGTATATATATACATACATACCTGTCAGAATTTTTTGACAGACTGGAGCCATTCATTTTTGTAAAGCACTTAGATAATATGAAATTTATCCGAAATAAATTTCTATTTCGATGTTTGTGCTTTTTTTTAATCTCAAAAATCGCGTATTTCTAGTTGTGCATTCAGTTTTCCGTTCAACTCCCAGGCCAAAAGATAAATTTCTAAAATTATTGATTCAAGACATTGCCAATACTTTAACAAATTGCAAAAAAAAAAATTTCAATTATCTTCATTAGCAAAGTTTTTACAGAGACGCAATAAATATAAATGTAAGAAACCCTAAGGTCATCAAATCAAATAAAATGAAATCTGTATTTTTTAGATTCTGATCAAGAATTTCTTCTTGAATTAAACCCAAAATCTTGAAAGTAGGTCAACGCTCTCTTGCGGGAGTCTTGATAGCATTGTGTCCATGTGTGCATATAACGTTTAAAATTGTAATGCGTGTTTTTCTTTTTTTCGCCCAGCCCTTTCATGGTTTCGCCGCAGCTGTGATTCAATTAAATCATTTAACTTTCTAGATTGACATCGGGTTTAACTACAGGAGTTGAGATTCGGGTCTATGCGTTGTATGATTATATAATATTACCAAGAATGATAGAAAAGAAGATTGCGCAGATCGTAAAAATAATTTTCAACGATCTGCGCAGTTTCATTACGATAGTCTTACGATATGAGCTTACGATATGTCTTGCTGTCAATTCTTATTCAGAATGTAAACAAATTTGAAACAAGCCTGTAAGCAGTGGCCTAAAATAAAAATTAAATTGTGAATATAATACATTTAAAAGTTTTCCTCCGTTTTGTGTTAAAATATTAACAAAGAATTACGTATGCGAAATTCAAGTTTCTAGTTGCTTTTAAAAGAATAATGGCAATATTGTGACCAAAATGGAAAAAGTGAGGTTAAATAGGAAGGAATCAATGACCTATCATTAAAACTTCTGATGATGAAATTTGGAAGAGATAGAAAATAAGAGTGCACTTATAAACTTCTGAAAAGGAAATGTTTGTCGAGAGTATGTCCATTTAAGCAAGGCACCTGTCAAGAAAGAACCAACATTGTATTCAAGAGCACGCTGGTCAGGCGTTCATTTTAAATTTTCCAAAACATTGGGCACAAGTCGACTACATGCTTTGGAAAATATTTATTGGTTACCAAAAAACTAGCGCAACAATTCTACTTTCATTAAAATTATCCTTTAAATTATTTTGATTTTTGTTTTGTAGATTATATGTATTGAGAGATACTAATTTTAAAATTGGGAGGACAAAATCATGGCAGTGCCGAACCTGGGTATCATTATTCTTAATCAAAATTCTCAAAGACCAGCTGTTTATGTCACCCTTCTGGATATTCATCCTTTTCTGAACCACTTGTTTTTTTGGAAGGAAAGTCAATCAGACAGGCAAACCAAGAGCTGATGACAAAACTCTCTTAGTTTTACTGCATTCATTGGATAGTTTAGCCCGCAGCACAGAACGTTAATTTTAAATATTTTAAAAATAGATCTCAAGTTATGTGTCAATTTTCCAGTGGCGCTTTCAATATCGATAACTTAAAGCACAGTAGTGCTATGTCCACTTTTTTCCATTTTTATGTTTTTGGATTTGTGATTCATGTCCTTATCGGGAGCACACAAGTGCTTTGCCCGATATTTTATAAAAACATCCAAATACAAGCTTTTAAAATATTAATTTGTTTTATCTAAAGGGGCAATTGATCAAAAACTTGTAAAAAAACTTGAAAAAAGTGGGCATGGCACTATTGTGCTTTGAGGTATAATTGTTGTTCAGGAGCAAGAACTAGTATTTTGAATGTCAATATTTATTTGCTCTCAAGACGTAAACATTATTTCTGAATAAAAAAAGTGATATATTTGCTTTAAGAGTTGAATTCGTTTTAAAAATAAATTATTACCTCATTATAAGAAGTGATTAATTTAAATAATTGATATACTACCTGTATTACACGAACGTGACCATATTACTAAAAAGAAAGTAAAAATTTACATATAAGCACTTGTTGAAATGGATACTTTTAGGTGTTTGTTATCTGACAAGTTTTAATTAAAAAAAAGAACTAGCTTAAAGAGACCATTCAAGTTTTGTTTTGTTTTAGGTTGATTTGTTGATTATGTTTTAGGTTGTTTTTCATAAGCAAATAAATTTTTGCCATTAAAAGAGAAATCTGAAATGACATAAATTATTATATAAATACCTTCAATGAAATAAATTGAAGTTTATGTTTAAAATAATTTATAATTATTTAAAGTATTAACTTGTGATTTTTATGAAATCAATAATACATTGCAAAAATACATTAGAATAATTCATTAATAATTATTAATTCATAAAATGTTTATTTAATTATTTTAACTTTCTTTTATTTTTGTAGGCATTTTCTTCAATTTCTTTATTAAGTTTTCTAATTTTAAAATACATTCTCGCCCGAAAGAACAATTTCGTTACTTTGATATTGAAGTCTATTTCGGAAGCCTGTTCAATAAGTTTTTTCACAAAATCATTTGTGATGAACAAACTGTTTCCGTTGACTGCGTTAAAAATGTTCTCTAAGCATTCATATCATTAAGCATGGTTTGCGTGGGTTTCGATAGACCACCTTCGCTAAGGTGGTTAACCCAAGAATATGTTTCGTCATTATCCTTTGGTACAGAAATACCCGGCACCCAGTCTTGCAGTTTGTGGCATATGTATCCGGCCAGGTTTTCCAAGCCGTCATGTGCCATATCTTTAAAATCTTCTTCTTCGTCTTGAACTCGAAATTGTTCAGGAGAAACAGCAAGTGGTTTGAATATGATGCCTAGACATAAAAAAGAAAATACTATAAAAAAAATTCAATTACCCGTAAGAGTAGGTGACTTTTCCAAGTCTGGCGTATCGTCAATTGCAACATTTGCACTCTCCGATAAAACGCCTTCGTTGCGCCCAAGAATGTATGAACTCAGACAGTATTTAAATTCTTGTTGGTGGGGGTGGTCATGTAAACCACCCCTGGAGCGAATTATTCCGAAGAAATTTTCCAAAACGTCTTGATGAAGACGATATGTTAAAATGTATTTAATTCCATATTGCTTATGGAGATCTTCATACATTTGCTTCAATGCATTATTTGATTGAATAATTCCTGAGAATATATTATAATAAAAATAAATAAATTAATTTAATAAAGAAGTTAATGCAATTATGAAGCAATAATATAAAAATTTACCTTTTTGGAATGGAAGCAAAGTATTTCTACCAATTGCTCTTATGTTCTGCATTAATTCAGTCATTTGATCCAAAATTGAGCTCTGCACATCTAGAGCCCGGCATGACATCGCTGCCTTGAATCCTTGTTAGGTACTCTGACGTTCATTACATCAAACAAATCGTTAGTCTGAAATGTATTGAAAATAATTGGCTGGATTTTTATAATAAGTTATATATATAACCAGTTTACCAATTTAAAAAGTTGAAAACATTCTTGCCAATTGTGGCCACTTAAGTGTCCCAAGCTCGCAGCCCTAGTGATCGCTTGCGCAATGCTATGCGAAAAGAGCTTAGTGGCTAATTTCACTTTTTGCCTTTGCGCTCCAACAACGTTCAGATGGCTCAACGATACCTTGTGAGTAATGCTCAAATCATTTGAGGTACTTGCTAGTAACTCTAAAATTATTTCTTTTTGAACGGTTTTTCCATTGATAAGAAAACCTTGGTTCAGGAAATGGTCCAGGAAATGATAAGCAGTTTTATTAAATGGGGTACGTCCGCAAAAAAAAATATCTTCTGATTATTAAAAAAGAACCTGAAAAGACATTATATGGTAGTTACATATGCATATAAAAATTACTTTATTTACCATGGTTTATCCTCAATTACATTGAGTTAATTAAATAAAAATCTGTTTCCCCATCCTAAGTCACTAACAACTGCAACAACAGTATAGGCACATTCTTTTGTAGTTTTAAGAATATGCTCTAAAATATTCACAGTCATATTGCAGTCAAAATCATAAAATATTGGCTGTTTCCACTTGTCCCTCCACTTAACCCTGAAATTGGAAAATGTTAATTTTTTTCTATTAAACATTTGTTTTTTTTTAACATTACATACCTCTGAACATTGCAACTTGCACATAGCTGGCGGGAGCCAAAGTTGAGTCAGATGATTTGTCATAACAGTACGTTTTGCGGATCTTCATTTCATTGAAGCTCAGTACGCATACTTTTTCAACTTGGCCCATTTGCGTTGATGCTGACGAAATTTTTACTACTGGTTGTAGCAATCCTCTGGATATATGAATTTTTTGCGCCCATTTCTGAAGCGTGCGAACGGCAGGAAGTGGAAAATCTTTCCTGTATAACAATTTATACTCCTTAGCACTAGCAGCGTAGAGAGTTATGGACTGAGCAATATCCTCTTCGGCCCAGGTTGGTTTTTTGATACCATTGCTCAGCTTACTAACCTGTCCTTTTGCAAATATGGTAGCCAGTTTACTCGCCATATTTTTATTTTCAAACTCTGCTTTTGCTAAACGCTGCTGAAGGTCATGAATAATGAACATTTGTTTCTTTCCCTCTTTTAAATGATTTTGCGTAATTGTACTTATTACAGAATCGTTTCCATTTATGGTCTTTCGTAGACAAGCATTTTCTTTTTGAAGTAAGTTACTGTCTTTTTTAAGTAATTCACTTCATAATAGAGGCTTTCGTTAAATATTTGAACCACCTTTAAATGGGATTACTTACATTTCCTTTTGTAAAGTTTCTACTTGTTTCAAGAATTGATTTTCTGCATTTCGATGGGCAACGATAACTTTTCTTAGTGTTTCACTGTAATTGGTGAAACATTTCTTAGATATTGAATTAAAGTAAATGAATTTAACTTACTTTTCTTTTTGCAAGCTTGTTGCCTGCTTTATCAATCGACTTTCGGTTAATCTGTTTGCAACGATTGGCTGATTTTCTTTGTCTTCTTTTTCGTGTGCCAGTGAAGACGTCTCACAGAAGCCGTTATCCAAATTAATCTCTAAACGATAATTTCTCTTAATTAACAAATGAATATAATGGGTTTAAGATTTTTTAATTTATTTTTTTTTTAATTAATAATAATTTCTCAATAATTCATTTATTAAGAAATGAATACACTATTGATTGGTTTCTGTAAACTTTCTTGCTCGCGCCATATTCAAAATAGCGTATTCTTCCAGCATCGATTTGGTGTCGCGATTTGGAGTCTTACAGGATTCCTTGTCCAAACTCTAAAGATAAGTTCTTCAATTTACACATGAAAACACTAATAAGTGATCTCTAAAAAATTACTTTCTCGCGCTCCATTAAAAACAGCTTCTTCTTGCAGCAACGATTCGACAATTTGTTTATACCCGCGCTTTTGATTGCGTTGGGCAAGTTCAATGTTGATGGCTTTATATATTGTTGGAACAGTGCCACGCTTCAGAGCTCGATGTTTTGTAAACCCTATAAATTCATAAATTTGTATTAATTAAAACAAATATTTTTAAACTTTTATTACCCAAATCATGTTTGAGACTGGTTGCAAAATCACTGGCCTTGAAGTGTTCCATACACATATGGGCGGTTTTTGGGATGAAGCTGTTTTCTCGGCAACAAAAGCTTATCCACTGCACCAACAGCGCTTCATTGGTAGGATACGTAAAAAACTTTTTTTAAAAGCCTTACCGTGATAAGATGCAGAACAATTTTTTGCAGCACACTTCATTTGTAATATTTTGTAATTTAAATTCTGTTGACAAAAAAATCAAGAAAACACAGAGAAAAAAATCAAAACAGATTCACAAATCCAACTTGCACTGGCAAAAGATTCAAGAAACAAACTTTGTCTACCTGACGTCATTATCGTAAAAAATATTTTGTTCGTAGCTAGAAATGTCAATATGAAAAGTAAACAACATAACGGAGCTGCGCAGTACGTAATCTATTTATCTATCATTCTTGTAATATAACATTAAAATATATTTATTAGGGACGGAACGGGAGTCATTTTGCGGATGCGAATATTCCAATGCCTAAGGTTGCGAACATAGTAAATGTCGGTTCAGACAGGCAGTTTATTTCACATTGGAGCAATAAAGAAACCAAGTAATGCATATCTGTTGCTCTAATGTGTTTTCTGATATGATCTGTCAGCCTTTTTGAACCGGCGTTCACTATGTTCACAAACTGAGGAAGGTTTGGATGTCACATTACATTACTGCACATTACTGCGGACTCGTATGTGGAGCTCCGTCACATTCCTAATATTTTTTCAGAATAAAACTACCTTTTATAATTATACTGAGATTTTGTCCCTTCATCGAATACGTCGTCCGTTGCACTGCTGGTACTATCCAAAGTTCTGAAACAATTAAATGTTATAGTTTTGTTAATATGGTCATAAGTTTTGAAGGAATGCCTACTTTCGTTTCTTGGAATTGTTCGGCAGAAAGTACATGATTTGGCTAAATTCCTTTTCGTCGTCGAGGCTTGGCTCCAATATTGGCGAACCGCCAGCGTAATAACTCTTTCGCTTGACTGCCGCTTTCATTCTGTAGCGCTTGTCGTCGCGCAGGGCAGCCCAATTGTCCTTAGATTCTTCCACTAAAAATTGCTCATAAGCAATTGCACAAAAACTCAAATTAGCATGCACTTGAAGTTCGGTTCAAATTAAAATGTTTTGGATGGCTGAGGTCCTAAATGGATGGGTTCTTTGCAACCTCACCAGCCAGACACTTTCTTTATGCAGCGGTAAAGCTGCACCTTTTCTTCTTTTTTATTGCCTTCAGATTTTCCTTGTTTATTGTTTCCATCTTTTTTTCTATGAAATGAATTTATTATTAATACAAATATTCACAAATTAACTAAATTCTTTTATTACAATAGTCACTGCTCACTAATCTTATTGGAATGTCAAATTTCTAACGCCAATTAAATGTATGGACACATAATCGACAACAGAATTTTGACATTTAAACTCTCCGCATATGGTTGTGAATTTGGCAGCACTAAACAAAATTTTTCCGTCAACAGCGTACTACATAGCGAAAAAAATTCCGCTGACTATTCACTGTCAAAAAACTCAATGTACTTCTTATTGAAATTTTACAGCATACTGAGTTTTAAAATAAAGATGATTGTCATCTGCATTGAACATTGGAAGCAGTTGAAGTATTTAATACTTTTGATGAAAGTGAAATGTTATTTACATTTTTTTCCATTTCTGTTTGTAGTTCTTGCAACAATCCTAGAACTATTATTTAAGTTCGATTTCTTATTATCTTAGGCGGCATTGCTATTATTTTGTTAATAGTCAGTAAAATAAATCAGCCAACAAATATATTTTTACATTCAACATGAAATATTAAATTAACACTTTGAATAAAGTAAATTAAAAATTGATTCCCTGCCATCATTTAACGTCCACTGTCATCGTTTTGAGTGAAATGTGTAAATTCACCGTAAGTTATAAAAGGCCCAAAATTTATACAAAAATATGGCATTTTTGGCATTTGGCCTTTAGCGGCAATCCAATATTAAAGACTTTCTATTTGAATATTCAGCCATGATCACAAATATCCAAATAAATTTCGAATAAACTGTTTTGGGAAATCAAAACAAATTAAAGTTCATGTTTTCGTGTTTTTTCTGCTTTCACTGTTTTAACCTAAGCAGGGAAGTTTTTTATTTGTCTTAAAAATAGCACATTTTAGTTTAAACGATCAGCTCTCAGAATCAAAAATTGTAGGTCAAATTGATATTGTTCAATTGTTTCCTTTAAATAGATTTTATTCCATATATAGATGTCCTATTGCACTTAGGAAAAAAAGTTTGTGCATTGATTGCAAAAGTCAAAAATATGCCAAAAAATTAATCAATATACATAGTTGATTTCTCCAAAAAATATTTAACTAAGCCATTTATTTAATAAGTTAATAATACAAATAATAATAGCAAAGTATTCCCACAGAAAACCGCAACTAGGATTGATATATTCATCGTTAACCAGTCTTAGTAGTATTCTTTCGAGTCCTTGGCTATATGCATAAGAATGTGAGAAAGATATGAGAAAATATATCCGTTAAGACTTATGACCAGGGACATAAGAGTTATAACCAATATTTGAAAAAATCCTGAAATAATAATTAATCAAGAATTTTTAAAACCTGCTCTCTGAATAATAGTTACAAATAACCAATGTTTTTTTGGTCTTTGATAACCATTACATTTTTTTTTTTTTTGTTTTGGGCTTCCATAACCATAACAAAAGATTTTTATTTTTTTTGGTCTTCCGTAACCATTACAAAAGATTTTTATTTTTTTTGGTCTTCTATAACCATTACAAAAGATTTTTATTTTTTTTGGTCTTCTATAACCATTACAAAAGATTTTTTTTTTTTTGGTCTTCCATGTACATTATGAAAGATTTTTCTACATCAAATTTAGTAAAAATTAGAAGAAACTATTAATTAAACTATTGGTAAAATAAGGATAACAAAAGTAGTTTAGTTAAAATACGGATTTCTGTAAAAATAGCAATAAAATTAGTCCAATTGAATTAGAACACGTTGTACAGACTTTTGTACTAACCTTTTTTTTCGAGTGTGCATAAAACGGTATATTTTTCTGTTTTGCTTTTAATCATGTTCCTTTTGTTTCTTCATTGTTACTATTGACAGCTTTGTTAATATTCATTCGGTTATTGTTTATTACATTGATAACATTTGTTTATCGTTATTAATAAAATCTTTTAAATAATTGCAACTACTTTGTTATTTAATGAACAGTACATATTAAAGCAATACATAGTGAAAGGGTGAAAAAGTGAAAGAGTGAATGGAAAAGAAGTGAAAAATGGGAAGAAAGCGAAATATTTTTATTCGAGAGTTTTTTATTTTTGAGGCAATGAAAAACGAATCCACGTGTAAAACTTGTAAATGCAAAATTGTTGGAAGTCATGTGACTAACCTTAAAAGACATATGTTAGCTTACCATATCGAGCTTTATAATGAGGAACGGGAGGATTTTGATAATCATTTGGTTAAAAATGAAGGCGGCAAAAAGTTTTGTGTTTGCTACTCAGAAAAGGAAATCAGAAATGCGTGCTTGAAAATAGTAACGGAAAACTCTCAACCGTTGTCATTCTTCGACTCTGAAGCATTTAAAATTCTTACAGATCAAATTTTTAAAGGTCTTAATATGAGTCCAATAAGATCTCATAACATAATAACCATTATCAGTGACGAATATGAGCGAATTAAAGACATGATTTCAAGAAAAATTAAGGGAAAGGTATTTTCCTTAAAGATGGATAGTGCTACAAGGAATGAACGATCCGTTCTGGGAATTAATATTCAGCTAATTGTTGACGGCAAGATTGAAATTTATACGCTTTCTATAAGTGAAATGCGGACCTCG
The DNA here is from genome assembly GCA_914767935.1 of Coremacera marginata. Classification (NCBI taxonomy): domain Eukaryota; kingdom Metazoa; phylum Arthropoda; class Insecta; order Diptera; family Sciomyzidae; genus Coremacera; species Coremacera marginata. The sequence continues at coordinate 85,900,084 of OU612045.1, read as the reverse complement.
CAAACTGCTCAAAATTTAAAGGAACATTTGCAAGAAGTTTTAAATGAATTTGGCATAAGCAAGACGCAAATCTTTTCAGTTACGACAGATAATGGTCGGAACATGTTGAAATCGGTTGACTTACTTGGCGTTTATAGTGATGATGATAATGCTGATGATGACAGTGACGACGGCGATGAGGATGAAGATAATGGCGATAATGATATTACTCAATATTCTGCAAATTCTGTTGCAGAAAATCAAGATTCCTTTTGGGAAAATCTTTTTGAAGAACATCATCAAATCCACTCAGTGAGATGTGCTGCTCATACACTCCAATTGGCGATACATGATTTTCTACGCAACGATGAGAGGATGACAATTATTCACAGTGTACGGCAGATAGTAAAAACTTTGAGAACGCAGCAGTGGAAGTAAGTTAAAAATATTTATGCATGTTCCTAATACTACATGCACACAAAAAAAAAATACCTAGTTCGCAATTAAATTAAATACTGAAATTATTAGGGATGTTTTCGGTTCCAAAACTCAAAATAGCCAAACCTACCTAGTTTTTGCTCGGTGTGAATATACCTAGTATAATATGCACATTTTGCATATTTTATTTTAGGAGATCGTTGAAGGTACTAAAACTGCGCAAGCCGACCCTTGATGTACCCACGCGTTGGAATTCCACCTTTGTTATGCTGACGAGGTTTCAAGATTTTAAAGAATTGTGTTTGAAGCATTTCAAGAACACAATTTCGGAGGCGGAATGGGAAAAAATTGACATTCTTGTTTCAAGCTTAAAGCCATTGTATGAAACAACACTTAAACTTCAACACCAACAACTTCTCATGGGAGATTTTTATAGACTATGGTTTACCTTAAAAGTGGAACTGCAAAACCGGAATACGGACGAATCTCTGGCTATTTATGATTGCATTTGTAAAAGGGAACCTTTACTTATAAATACAGATTTAATGAATTCAGCACTGTTTCTCGATCCACGCTTTCGGCGAATTCTAAATTTGGAGCAAAAGGAGGCTGCTAAAACTCATCTGAAAAAACTAGCCGCAAGGATTATTTCTGTAAAACAGGTTGGTAAATGTTGAAATATTGACGATTTAACCTACAATTGAGCTTGTTGTTTTAAGGGAGAGGCAGAAGAATTAGGACCAACGCCTAACCTGTCCAGTACGCAATTCGTAAATGAAACATCAAATATGAGCACCTGTTCCGTGAGAGAAAATTTAAGAGCACTAGAAGTCGACTCAGATTCCGAAGAAGAGCCTTCAAACCATCACACGCAATTTCTGAAAGCTGCATTCGGTGAAATCGATATTTATAAGGAAGCCAGAGTTGACATTGATACAAACTTGATAGAGTATTGGCAAGCAAAAAAATATTCATACCCCTTTTTAAGGAAGCTAGCATTAATAGTTCATGCCGTTCCAGCAACACAAGTCAGCGTTGAAAGGGCATTTTCTGCTCTGAAAATTATACTAACTGACTTACGCTGCAATTTATCTGAGCGAACATTGCGTTCATTAATGTTTGTAAAATTAAATTCTTAAAAAATACATATGTATATATATCTCAAAATGTTCCACTTTTTTAATTTCAAAGCTATAGTTTCATACAGTTTGTTAGGATTCAATTGGTTAATTTGGTTACTTATAATGACTATGTAAGAAGAAAAAAAATATGAGAAAGATTTGCGGATCCTAACCAAAATCAATAAAAAAAAGTTCGTCCTTGTGCAAATATAGATAAGTTAGTGTGCACAATTTTATAAAAATATCTAAAGATTTGCGAACTGAAACGTGGTTATAGAAGACAGAAAAAATAATAATCTTTCATATTGGTTATCAAAGACCAAAAAAAAAAAATCGTTTATAATGGTTACAGAAGACCAATAAGAATAAAAATCTTTCATAATGGTTACCAAAGACCAAAAAAAAAAATATCTTTTGTAATGGTTACGGAAGACCAAAAAAACCAATTATCTTTCATAATCGTTATCAAAGACCAAAAAAAATAAAAATCTTTCATAATGATTATGGCAGCACTACAATTTTCTGGGTAATTTATAATTATTATTACAGGCCCAATTTTTTTTCAGCTATTTTTTCCATAACCTTTTGCATATTTAAAAAATAATAAGAGTTAAATCGGGTCCCTGCTTATGACATGTATTAAATTATAGAAGATCTGAGCACTCTGTCAAGACTAGAATGTAAGTTTGAGCAAAATGAATAAAAATCAGTCGTAGTATAACCTTTGACGCGTTTAATTGGTGGATATAACATTGGAGACGAGGAAAAGTTGGGAAATGTTTAAAAATAATTTAATACACAGAAAGACTTCACGAAAGATAAAATAAGTACGGGGAAAATAAAATTATTTGTCCATAAATTAAAAGGTAGTGTCGGAAAACTTTCTATCGCAGTTTAATGAAAACATGGCGGAACAAAAAACATTCATTGGAATGATGAGTGCTACATATTCGGAGAAGATTTTCAAATGTACGAGGAAAGGCTGAAACACTTGCTATCGCTTAATAAAATTGTTGACAATGCAGCTAAAATTTAACTGTTGGTTAGTTTAGGAGAACCTGACTTGTTCAAGGTCTTGGTGTCAGTTATTGCTTTTAAATATGAAACGGATCCGACGATACTTTATGATGACGTAATAATAAGATTAACGGAACATTTCATGCCAAAAAAATATGATTGCAGAATGCTTCAAATTTTTTAAACGACAACAAAAAGAGCACGAGCCGTTGCATGAGAACGTGGTGGAATTGAAACAAAAAGCGCAGAGTTGCAGTTTTGGTGAATTTAACGAAAAAGCTCTCATAATTGAATTGGTTTGTGGTTTGAGAGACGAAAAATTACAAAACCGCTTATTGAATGAATCGGAGCTAAAGCTTTTTGAGAGAGCAATCAGCATTGTAGCTTCAATGGAAATGACCAAAGGTAACTTAGAACTTTTAAAGCACAGCGAGAGAGCGGTCTACTCAGTTAGTAACGAGCAGCAACAATCGAGATGGAATTGTCGTACTTCAGAGCGTAGATAGCAGGATCGGGGGAAGAGTGAAAGCCGAGACGGACAACAGAAGTTGGTCTTCATATGGCCACAACAGACGAGTTCCACTACAGCAGCAGCGCCAAAAGCAACATCAGCAGCAACAATAAAATCGACAACGTAGTGTACGATACTATGCATATGGTGCCTACGGTCATATCAGGCGTTTTTGCAAAAAAAATTAAAATAATGTTAACAGCGTAGAGTTTGACAACAACAGCGAGAATTCAGAGCTGTTTGCATGCGGATATATCAATAATGTTAAGGCGGCAGGGACAGATGCTCATAAGTGCTTAGTGCTGGTTAATGGTGTATTGGTGAACTTTGAAGTCGAAGCTTGTGAGACAATAATTAACTGAAATATTTTTGAAAAATTTTTTATTAAGCTACCGTTTAGACCTTTTAAAGAAAAGATAAAAATGATTTCAGGTGATAACCTTAATACGTTAGTTGCAGCTGGCAAAAAAAATTATACTTTAGAGTTAACGGTGTTGGACAGAAAACGATCACCGAATAAATTTAAAATCACCAAAAAAACCAAGTTTAAATTGTTTGCGTCTGGAATGCTGAACGGGGATGTCGACCAATGAAGCAGTAGCCCTGACTTCTATGTTTTGAGGGCGCACAGTGAATGCGCCCCTGCACCGTGAGGATTCCGGGGCGAAAATGAAAAAAATGCTCCCAGGCGCAATCATTCTCCCCCTCTACCAAATAAGAAGAGTTTAAAGATTCTTTTTAAACATTATAACTTGTAATCTTATAATAAATTTTTACAAAAAAAAATTTTTTTTTCTTAACATTAATTTTGTATGACCGTCATTTTCTCGTATTGTTAACGTTTTACATGGTTTTTTTCTTTCTACTTTAATAAAAATTGTTACTATTGAATCTAAATACAAATACTAAATACTAAAAATTTTTGCTTCAATTTTAAGTTTTTTTTTTATTTTTAAATAAAATTTTATTTTTATGCATTTAACATTTTTATCAACATTTTATTTTTAAATAAATTTTTTATTTTTTCTTTATTTTTTATTTATTCTTATATAAAAAATTTAATTTTTTTTTGCTTTTTTTGTATAGTGTTCAGTTGTATCATTATTTAGTTTTAAGTAAGTTTTTATTTTTAAGTTCTTATTCTTATTTTCATAAAACGTTTAATTTGATTTTTATTTTTAATTTATTTTCATATAACAACTTTTGTTTTTGTTATATTTGGATATTATTATATTACATTATGTTAATTTGCTTAAATCTGATTTAAAAAAAATTTTTTTTCGCAGTGTAATATTCTGACAATTTCATATATTTATGCTTGGTAGGGTAATGTTAACTCTTATATTTTAATTTGAATGATTGTTCTTGTTTAATTTTGTATAGTTGTTATGTTACTTTACCATTCAAAAATAAAATTTTATTTGCAAGTCTAATTCAGTTTTTATTTATGTTACTTAAATAAAATTTTGTTTTTATGTATGTTACTTAAATAAAATTAAGTTTTTATTTATGTTATAATTTGTTATAACCTTAATAAGGTTGAGTTTACGTGATTTGGTTGTTTTCTAAAACTTTATAAACAAAAAACGCCACCAAGAAAAAAAAATTGTTTGTATATCGATTAACTTTGTAGCTAACTATGAACGGTCAATACAAAAACTTGGTGTTCGTATCGAGTGTGTTTTTAAGAAAAAAAAAAGTGTTTACTGCGAGCCATACACAACGCAATCTAATCATCACCTGAGTCGTTCAATTGAATTGATTCTCGCCACACACTATATCAACTAAGTGAAAAATGTGTTTTTAATTGCTCAGTTGTATCTTTATTATATAATATAAAAAAAAAACAGAAACAAATAGTATTTTTTTTTTTTCGTTGACAGCTAATCAAAAGATTTGACCATACATAAAAGAATCGAATTGAAACGCTTTCAATTCGCTTTGCAAGGCAACTTGCAAAAATCAAAATCTTTTGATTTTTCATCAACCAATTCGACGACTGTCAAACTGATTAATTGATAAAGTCATACACACTTTAATTTGAGCACCAACAGACTCAGTTGACGACCGGACCGCACCGTGTATGACTCGCATGAGAAGCTGGTACCAGAATTTATACAAAACTTTGTAGTTTTTTTTTTTTTCTTTTTTCCCTTTTTTTTTCTCCCCTTAAAATAGAAAATATATAATTGAGAAAAAAAAACCTGTTGACCCAGGTGTTGTGGTTGCTAAAGATGATTAATGGTGTTGCGTTGCTGACGATATGTCAATTAACGTGGGCACTTGTATTGTTGGTCTGTGTCTGCCACTGCTGGTGCTGCTCTTGTGTCCGTTGCTGTTGTTGTTACTACCGCTGGGCGCTCCAGTGGTTATTAGGGTGCACCGCTTAATTGCAGATGGCTGCTAGTGCTGCTCTTTTGCTGTTGGTGCTACCGCTGGGACATAAAACAAAATTTGAGTACATCACCAACATGACTCCACAGAGCACTTATCTGGGCGCTAACGTGGTTGTTAGGGTGCACCACTTGTGTTGCCAGTGTCGTGGGTGCTGGCCTTCTATAGTGGGCGCTGTTTTTATTCACCGCGATGCTCTTGGCCTGCTTTGGAGTGCGCTGCTGATGTAACAAGTGCTGGTGCGCACTTTCTTGTTCTAATCTTGTTTCTTGTTCTAGTGGGCGCTCCGAGTGCAGGCGCCACCCAGTGGTTGTTGTTTTGTGTGGGCACTTTGAGCGGTTGCCTTGGGATCGGCCGCTGCTGGTGCTGATCGTGTGTACGTTGCTGCTGTTGTTTTGCTTGGGCACGTTGAGTGCAGACGCCACCCAGTGGTTGTTGTTTTGCTTGGGCACTTTGAGCGGTTGACTTGAGCGGTTGCGCTGTTGGGGCTTGTGGCGTGAAACAAAGTTTCGACAAACAGCAAACCAACTCAATACCCCACTTACCGGAGCCTTCTGCGCTTCTGATAGGATGGATGCTGTCCGTTGTGTTCTGCTTAATACGCAGAAGATGTAGTGGTTGCTCCAATGGTAAAATTCCAAAAGATATATTTCTCCCCGGAAGTTTCGCCATTCGCCAATTTTATTTGACCGAACGCACACAAAATGTCGAAAGGGTTCGAAAGGTTTCGAAACTTGAGAATATTTACTGAGAGTGCTCTTCGAACTTTACATGTGTGACACACTTTCGTATTGATTAACAAGGTTCACGCATTCAAAGCACGACAGTTGGACAGGACCTGTGACAGCTGTCTGAATTAAAGAAAAACTGTCAGATTTAAATGAAAATAACATGTCAGATTTAAAATGAATATAAATGTCAGATTTGAATAAACGAAGAAACGTCAAATTTAGATGTAAGAAACGTTAAATTTAAATGAAAGGAAACTGTCAGACTTGAATTAAGGGAAATGTGAGAGTTAAATTGAAAAAAAATGTCCGAATTTTAATGAAATGAAATGTCAGATTTGACTGTTAAAGTCAGAGAGTCAGCTGTCAAAGGAAATGTATTAACGATCAAAGTAAAAATGTCAACTGTCAAAGTCAGCTGTCATACCCTGAACGCGTCAGCCGTAGTATGAGCAGTATGTCACTCATGCTTGAATACGACACTGTTATGACGAATTCCAGCCTCCATGTTCAAATGTAAATTCAACTTCCCAGTCAAAGTCACCTTCAAACATGAAAGCAAGAATTCACCACTTATAGTGCCATCTTGGCGGAATTTGTTTCAAGTAGAGAAAAACGAAATACGCTGTGTACGGAATACGTATAGTAAACAAATTTGTCGTTAATGAGCACATCCCAATCACGAGGATTGACGATATTTTGGCAAATATGGTGGGTTGGAACTTTTTTTGCAAATTGGATTTAATGGGGGCGTTCCTACAGACAGAGGTTACGGAACGGTCAAGAGAGCTATTGACCATAAGCACCCATATCGGGCTATTCAAAACGTCACCGCAAATGTTTAGTGGAATTCTGACGGAAATTTTAACAGGATTGGAAAAAGTGCATTTGTACTACGACGATATTTTAATAGGAGGGGTAGACAAAGCGAATGTGAAAGGAACTTAATTGAAGTTCTGAGCAGATTGCAAGAGAATAATGTAGGTGTCAATGAGGAAAAATGTATTTTTTTGCAGAAAAATTGTCATACTTGGGATAAACAGAAACGGTACCAGGCCATGTGAAGGGAAACTGTCAGCAGTTTTAGATGCGACAGAGCCTCAAAACAAAGCGCAGCTTGTATCGTATCTAGGGATGATAAATTACTATCATAAATGTGTTCGAATGTGATTTTTCAGGAGAGCTACCTACCTTGCTTATACAAATTAAATGGCAGGCTACCTTGGCTACCTTGTTTATTAATTAAATGGTCACCTTTTTTATACAAATCGAAGTGGGAATGGAGACCGAAGCACAGAGAATGCTTCAAAAAAGCAAAGAGTTGATTTTAAATATTAACATACTCACACATTATGATCCTTTAAAACCAATTGTTTTTTCATGCGATGCGAGTCCGTATGGCGTAGGGGAGTTCTTTCGCATGTTATAGAGGGTGTGGAGAAACCAGTGATGTTCGTTTCAAGTACACTCTCTGAAGCTGAAAAATTACTCGCTACTACATAGGGAGGCACTGGCTATCATGTTTGCGGTGAAGAAGTTTCACAAATACGTATACGGACTCAAATTTACTATACAAACAGACCACCAGGCACTTCGAACTATATTCGGAAATAAGAAAGGTATGCCGTCAGTGGCCTTTTCCTTTCAATGTATGATTTCCAGATTTGCTATAAAAAGGATCCGAAATGGGTCATGCTGACGGGCTTTCACGTCTACGGCTGACATTTCCGACCGGAGTTGTAGAAACAAGCATCAACAACATCAAAATTAATAGTTTTCCAACAGACTTTGGTGATATAAAGCGCGAAACTGGCAGAGATAAAGTTTTGAAAGACGTCTGCGAAAGTATTATGGCAGGTAAGTGACCGATCATAAAATAACCCGAACTGAAACCGTATGTTTTAAAAAAAGATTCTTTGGGGATTGAAGATGGTTGCATATTTTATGGACATAGAATCGTGAACCCGAAAAACTTAATTGCCGAAGTCTTAGAGCTATTGCATGATAGTCCTAACTATGCATCTGGGTATAGTTAGGATGAAGATGGTTGCACGTTCGTATGTTTGGTGGCCTCAAATTGATAGTTACATAGAGAACTACGTTAAGACTTGTGGAGCTTGCGCAGGCGTCCAAATTGCAGAAAAGCCGATTCTGACTTCATGGAAGACAACGCAATATCCATTCGAGCGAGTGCACATTGATTTTTGCAAAGTGGGGGACATTACGATTTTGGTGATAGTTGATGTTTATTCTAAATGGATAGTTTAGAATAAACTTGTTCTAAACTGATGCGACGGAGGTTTGTAAAGCTTTGTGGGAATTTTTTTGCATATTCGGGTTACCAAAAGCGCTAGTAAGTGACAACGGCCCACCTTTCAGTTCGTAAAAATCTGTCAGTCGAATGGTATTGAAGTTTTAAAGTCTCCCTCATATCACCCACAGTCCAATAGAAGCGCAGAAAGAGCTATTGAAACTATTAATAAAGCCATGAAAAAGTATCTCATAGATGAAAGGACAAGAAATGTATCATATGAGCTTAAAATAAATAATTTTTTACTTAAGGTATAATATACGTGTAACAACTAAAAACGCTGCATGTTTCAAAAATTTTTTTTTAGATTTCAAATTTATGCAGCTAATTACATTAAAAAAAATACATCCAAAATGGTTCGATGGATATCGCCCTTCCCATGTATCTGAAACAAAAAAAAAAATCAAACGTCATTTTAAAGTACAGACCACTAATTTGGCATCCTCCCTACGCACGACCCCCGGAGGGTTTTTTAAAAATTATAGCGAAAGTTAAAGTAAAAAATTAAAAAAAGAGGTAGACTTTCGAGTGCTTTTTTGTCAATAAAAAAACAAAAAAATAGGTACTTGAATTTAGGGGGAATGCTTAAAGGACAAAATTACAAGCAAAATGCAAAAAGATTCATTGAAATTGAACCAATAGATTTTGAGTTATCTATCGAACCGTTTTAAAAAAACTAGTTTCGAGGAAATCGCGTTTAAGGCTTTTGTTTTTCGAAATTTTGCATAAATTTTTAAAATTATCGGTTGATAAACTTAGTATTATTTAATCTGCAATGTCAGGTATCGTTTTAAAAACATGTATGTATAAGTTAGCGGATGTCAGCTAACTTTATATTAGTACTCGTAATAACTTGCACGCGCATCCGTTCATAATAATTTCAGCATCGTAAGCGTCTGTTATCCACTCAAATTGCAAGAATTAACCTGGCATATGCAATTCACACGAAAACCAACATAAGCAGTAACTATAATAACGGCTACCAACAACAACGCAACGTCAGCAAAAAACTGCAATAGCTACAGCGACAACAACGACAAGCCAAACATAGCAAAAAGTCACAACAACTCCAACAATAACAAAAACAACAACGACAACAGCAATAACAGTAGCGGCTACAGCGGTAGCAGCTTAGTTTAAGCTACTAAGCTTAAGCTCAGTTCTATTTTGTACGCAGAGGAAAAACATTGGCACATAGTGCCAACCCATAAAGATACAAAAAACTAATAAAGGAAATCGTTTAACTGGCGCCCAACGTGGGGCCACTGAAAAATTCTTCGTAAAAAAGAAGAGTGAATAGTGGGGGTGAGGAGCTCGAACTCACAGGTAAAAACTTTTACAAAGTAATAAATAAGAAGTTTAAAGAAAAAAAAGCGTGTAAAATTTTTCTATGTTGAAAAAAACATTTTTTTTAAATTGGAAAAAACATAAATTTCACATAGTGAAAAATTGAAAAAAACAGTGAGCATTTTTTTTTAAATTGGAAAAAAACATAAATTTCACATAGTGAAAAAATTTAAAAAACAGTGAACATTTTTTTAAATTGAAAAAAAACATAAATTTCACACAGTGAAAAAATTTTAAGAAAAAGAGCTAAAATCCTACTCGTAGTGTGAACAATTAAAGATTGGGAAATTTTTTTGCTAATTCAAAAATTGACAAAGGCTAAAAATTTAAGTCTAAATAAAAAACTAAAAATTTTATGTAAAAAATATTTTTTTAAACTGTTTTTAAACATCGGAAAAATTTCCCTATAAAATTGAAAAAAAGTTATGTAAGCCCAATAAAAAATTTTTTTTGCCTGTATTTGCTAAAGAAGTTATATGTGAAATATTGAATTAAAAACTTTACCAAAATCATAACTTGTGTGAGAAACTTTATATAAAAATCACACTTTAAAATTTACTTAAAAGACTTACCCGTATTTATGGAAAAAGAAGAAACGATATGCTACCTGAAAAGAGAAGAAAAAAAAAATCAGTTAATTCACGTTGGACTAAGGACTACAAGAAAGAATAAACACCCTGCACTAGACACCATGGATGCTGTTATATTTATGTAAGTAAAATGCTCAGCAAGTGTAGGCAGGAATGTTTAAGTGAAAGTTATGTAAATTGGATTCTTAAACTAATTATACTGTTGGAAATTAAATTAAAACTAAATAATTTAGATAATTAAATAAATTCCTGTTCAACCTAGAAGAATATGATATATAAATGAATTCCTAATGAAAATTAATTCTAATAAATAATTGTTAAACCAAGGTCTTAATAAAGTGTTTAATTGAAACAAAATTAACTTCGTGAATAAAATAATAACTATATAATATATAGAATAATAAAATAGAATAATAACGTGAATAACAATTATTTCAAACTTATTCAATTATTTGATTTGTAATAATCGAAAATTGATGCTAAAACATTGCAAGGCCTATAAAATGCTGCTATCAAAGCAGCCATAGAACGGACAAAACGATAATTTCAAGGAGAGCTAGACTAGTTAACGAACAGGCTCACTCAAATAGAAACACCCTCGCAAGTCGAGGACTTTAAAGAAATAACAATAGTGCCAGGTAGAGAGTGCGACGAATCACTTGACCTTGTTAAGTCCCTGTCCGAATTTTCCGGGGACCAGGCACGATACGTGTCCTGGAGACAGGCGGCCCACACCGCCTACAAAATTTTTGCAAATCATGATGGTAGTTCTAAACACTACCAGGCGGTTGCGATAATTAGAAACAAAATAGTGAATTCTGCAGACATGGTTCTATCATCCTTTAACACCACTCTTAATTTCCAAGCAATTATCGCGAGACTGGATTTCACCTATGCAGATAAAAGACCCGTCAACCTTGTCGAACAAGAAATGTCGACAATGCGACAAGGTCGACTATCAATCGTAGAATTCTATGAGGAGGTAGAAAAGAAGCTAACACTTCTAGTGAACAAAACAATCATGACACACAGTGGACAGACTGGACTTATTGAATCTCTGAACAACAAATACAGACAGCACGCATTAAGAGTGTTTATTTCTGGATTAAATAGACCTCTATGCGATATTCTATTTTCGTCCAGGCCAAGCGATATGCCTACGGCCTTGGCCCTAGGAGCTAGAGGCGAACCACGCAAGGTCTCTGTTTGCGAACTCGTTTAATAACCGACCAACACTCATGCCACAAGGGCCAAATAGCAGTATGCCGCAATTTCGTAGACTCCCTATGGGTCAACAGTGGCAACGGCCCGTTCCTATGGAAATTGACCCTACCATGTCGCATTTTAGGCAGAACAGACCAACACCAACACCAAATGGACCAAACTTTACCCAGAATCAAAGACCCCGAGGCATAGTACCAAACAGGACTCCGCATATAGAAAGAACTCAGTTTATTGACCATAGAGAGAGACCACCTAAAAGGCAATATGAAAGCGACAGACAACCTGCTGCGAAATTGCAGCGTGTTAATCATCTAACCAATCAAGACCAATTAGACAATACAGATGAGGAACAATACTACGCCGACTACACTCACGATGACTATTATAATGATATAACTATAACTAAGGATACTGAACAAATAGATGAAATTAATTTTTTAGAGGAAAATCCCTCCTGCCGTACGTCAGCAGGAAATACGCAGGTAAGGAATTAAAATTTTTGGTCGACACTGGTGCCTCGAAGAATTATGTTAAAGATCTTAGTTTCCTTAAGGGCATAAGGAATTTAGAAATTCCTTTTACAATAAAATCAATACACGGTACCGATAAAATTTTACGAAAATGCATTATCAATATTTTCAATCAAAATGCAAATTTCTATATTTTACCAACTCTCCAAACTTTTGATGGGATTATAGGTTTTGATTTCCTTAGAGATATAAATGCTCTTCTCGATATAAAGAAAGGAATTGTAAATTACGGGGACGGAAATGAGAAGTTGTAGTACTTTTATTGTAAAAATGTTAACAACATAATCTTGGGATCCACTAAAAATAGACAGTTATCACAATTAATTAGAGAAAAATCAGAAGTATTTGCCGATCCAAACGAGGCGTTTCCATACAACTCCAGAGTTAGAGCAACTATAAGGACAATGAACCAGTTTATTCAAAAACGTATCCTTATCCAATAGCAGCTGCGGCTTTTGTAAATAAAGAAATAGAAGATCTCCTAGCCAATGGAATATTAATGGGTTGTAGATAAGAAGGGATTCAATGTAGAGGGCAAGCGTAAAATGCGTCTGGTAATAGACTTCAGAAAGTTAAACGAAAAGACCATCTGTGACAAATACCTTATTCCGGATACCTCTGTAATCCTATCTAATCAAGGGAAGTCCAGATACTTTACGACATTAGATCTCAAGACGGGAGTTCACCAAATTAATTTGGCTGAGCGAGATCGCGAGAAAACTGCCTTCTCCGTCAATAATGGCAAGTATGAATTTTGCCGCTTACCATTTGGGCTGAAAAATGCCCCGGGCATATTTCAAACAGCCAAAGATGATGTCCTGAGAGACCAGATAGGGAAATGCTGCCACGTCTATATAGATGACGTTATCATCTTTTCTGAGACGGAGGAAAAACACTTAGAGGATATTGATACAGTTTTAACGAAGCTGTTCGAAGCAGGAATGCGTGTGTCAACTCAGAAGTCGAAATTTTTTAGAACGGAAGTAGAGTTTTTGGGTTTTGTTGGGCAATGGAATTACAACTTGTCCCGAAAAAATTAAAGACATCTTAATTACGAAGTGCCAAAAACTCTGAGTCATTTTTGGGCCTAGCGGGATACTACAGGCGTTTCGTAAAAGACTACGCGAAAATTGTGAAACCGTTAACAAAATTCCTAAGAGGAGATAATGGTCACGTAGGATCCAACCGCTCGAAAAATGTCAAAGTAGAATTCAATAACGAGGCACTATCGGCTTTTGATAAAATTAAAAAAATTCTTGCATCTGAGGATGGTCTCCTTCTCTACCCAGATTTCGAAAAACCATTCGATTTGACAACGGACGCTTCTTCTCACGCAATTGGTGCCATTTTATCGCAGAATGACCGACCAATTACAATGATATCGAGGACACTGTCGAGTACTGAAGAAAACTACGCTACGAATGAGCGTGAGTTACTACCTAAAGTGTGGTCATTACGAAAATTGCGTAACTATTTGTATGGGACCGGACAACTTATTATTTTCACAGATCATTAGCCTCTTACATTTGCAATATCTGATAAAAACCCAAATGCAAAGATTAAGAGGTGGAGGGCCTTTGTGGAAGAATTTTCACCGAAATTCTTCTATAAACCAGGGAAAGAAAATTATGTTGCGGATGCCTTATCTAGGCAACACTTAAATGCGCTAGAAGAATACTCTGGCTCAGAGGCTGCTACCATGCATAGTGAAAGTTCTCTGACAAAAACCATATCTACCGTTCAGAACCCACTAAATTGCTTCAGAAATAGTCCTTTGTAAGGGAAAGGAAACCGGAAGTAAAACGAAAATAAATTTTAGATCGAGAATAAGACACACAACCACATTTGCAAAACTAGATGACCTTTTGATAATTCTTAAAGAGGTGGTTAACCCCGAAGTTGTAAATGCATTATAATACGATTTACCGACTCTAGCTCAAATTCAGGATAAATTACTAGCAGCATTCCCCTCAGTAAAATTCCGCCATACAAACCAAATCGTAATTGATGTTCTAAATCGGGATGACCAAACGGAAATTGTAACATGTCGAGAAGCAAAATACCAAAGGCACCCCAAAAGAGTCGAAATAGGCCAAACACCCATATCCTCCCACCCAGGAGAGATATTACATATCGATATCTACTCCACTAACAGACAGTATTTCCTAACCTTAATAGACAAATTTTCGAAATTTGCGATTGTAAGCTCTATTCAGTCAAGAGCTATCGTTGACATAAAACAGCCGCTCATAAATATGATTGGTTATTTTAAGAATACAAAAACCATCGTGTGTGATAATGAACGTTCATTTAACTCTGAAACTATAAAAACAATTTTGAAAAATAACTTTAACATTTCAATTTGCACTACACCCCCATTCCATAGCGTCAGCAATGGACAAGTAGAAAGATTTCATAGCACTCTCACAGAAATAGCTAGGTGTACCAAACTAGAAGAAAATATTTCTGACATATCTGAGCTTATATCATTGGCAGTCACAAAATATAACAGAACAATCCATTCGATTACAGGTTATAGACCCATAGATGTAATTCACTCAGCACCCCATACACTAATAGAATAAATCAAACAAAAAATTGCTAAAACTCAAGAAAAAAACTTAAAATACCATAATAAAAATCGTCATAAGCGAAACTTCAAGCCCGGTGACAGAGTTCAAGTAAAAACAAACAAACGAATAGGCAATAAATTCACCAAACTCTTTATTGAAAAATTCATTCAGGCGGACCTGGGAACCAAAGTTCTCATTGATGGGAGGGAAGTCCATAAAGACAACTTAAAGTAAATTTTTCCCTTTCTCTTTTTTTAATCATTCCAGACTTATTACTTACTTACTTAAGTGGCCGTAACAACCCGTGTCCGGATTTCGACCGACCTCATCAGCTCTCACCAGGCGCCTCTGCTTTGTGCGCGCCTTCTCCAATCGGATACACCAAGTGCGGTTAGGGCTTCCTCAGCCTAGTCCATCCATTGGAGGCATGGTCTTCCTCGTCGTCGTTGACCAGCGACCCTCGCCTCGAGCACCTTTTTCGCTAGAGCTTCGTCGTCCATACGATGGACATGACCCAGCCAGCGTAGTCGCTGCACAGTTATACGCCGAACTACGTCAATGTCTTCTTAGAGCTCATACAGTTCGTGGTTCATTCGGATGCGATAGTCATCGCCGACTCGAACAGGACCGAATATTTTGCGAAGAACTTTTCTCTCGAACACCCCCAGAGCGGCTGCGTCAGTTTGCGAAACTACCCATGCCTCAGCGCCATAAAGCAGTACAGGTAGAACGAGCGTCTTGTAGAGTGTTAGTTTTGTCGATCGGGAGACACCTATTAGCAATTATTGTTCTTCGCTTTATCTCCAGGCTGATTTCGTTGTTAGTATTAAAGGCGGTGCCAAGGTATACAAACTCCTTGACTACTTCAAAGTTATAGCAAAAGTCTAATCAACTTTGCAGGTATACCGAACTCAGACATTGTTGCGTATAGGCAATCCCTTCTCGCGCTATCGAACGCAGCTTTAAAATCGACAAAGAGATGGTGTGTGTCAATTTGATTTTCGTGGGTTTTCTCCAGAATTTGTCG
The DNA here is from genome assembly GCA_914767935.1 of Coremacera marginata. Lineage (NCBI taxonomy): Eukaryota > Metazoa > Arthropoda > Insecta > Diptera > Sciomyzidae > Coremacera > Coremacera marginata. Next base: position 85,884,294 of record OU612045.1, on the reverse strand, counting down.
TAGCTTGAAAATCTGGTCTATGGTGGACTTACCAGGTCGAAAGCCACACTGATAAGGTCCAATCAGTGTTTTTGTAATCGGCATTTATTAACCTGGCATATGCAATTCACACGAAAACCAACATAAGCAGTAACTATAATAACGGCTACCACCAACAACGCAACGTCAGCAAAAAACTGCAATAACTACAGCGACAACAACGACAAGTCAAACATAGCAAGAAGTCACAACAACTCCAACAATAACAAAAACAACAACGATAACAGCAACAACAGTAGCTGCTACAGCGGTAGCAACTTAGTTTTAGTTATTCTTAAGCTCAGTTCTATTTTGTACGCAGAGGAAAAACATTGGCACATAGTGCCAACCAATAAAGATACAAAAAACTAATAAAGGAACTCATTAAACTTATATTCTAGAGACTATGAAGAATACATTAAGCAAACAAAAAAATTTTTTTTTAAACATTTACACGTTTATACCATAAATATAGAAACACGCCATCTACTTATTTTTAAATATCGACCGAGAACCCTGTTAGACGTTTTAGTTGTGGGAAAGGGGAAGGAGGTACAAACAATCTTTCAAAAGGATGGAATACGTAAAAGACAAGCAAAGGGAGAAGAGCGAATTGAAACTGAAAAAAAAACGTTTAAAGCAAACAAAGATGTATTGTATAGAAATATTTTTTCGAATTACGTTAAATGGTTGGCAGCTACAATTTTAAAGAAATAAATCGATGTCAGATATCTGATTTTGCTAGGTAATAGCCAGAAACATGTACATCTGAACCAGTAGCGAAAAGTAGGTTCTAAGATTGTGAGATATGCCCCAATTACCTATTGTAAGAAAACGATAGGAAAAGAGCAAGGTCACTGGAAATTTCTCCAATCATGACAAGAAGTAGAATGAAGAAGATTAAACAAATCTAATGAAAATGTATATTTAAAAAAAAATCTAACTAATTTTATTTATCTTTTAAGCTAAAAAAAAGAATGTATTCGATTTAATTATAAAAAAAAGTTTATTATTATATACATACAAATACTCGTATTAAAATACCTACTGTTCCCACTCTTATATGATTTTAAAATTAAGGGTAAGGAGTTGACATATATTAAATTATAGAAGATCTGGTAATTCTGCTAAGACTAGAATTTAAGTTTGACCAAAAAGAACAAAATGAATAAAAATCAGTCTTAGCATAACCCTCGACGCGTTTAATTGGCGGACATAACAACTTGTTAGAAGACGAATCAATGATGTGGACAAAATGGGTATAGAATAAAATCAGTTCTACAAAAAAAAATATATTCAGGAATGCCTAAATTTATTAAATATTTTAATAAATGTCATGTCAATCATGTGGCAATGCTTTAATGTGCGAGTAAACGTGAAATTTTAAGTTGTCATGAAGTTTTAAGTTTATATATTCTTTACTACGTCCATAAAAGCTAAAATAATGCAAATTTACACTGAAACGCCCAAACAAGTTCGTACATTTCGACGCATTTTGGAATCTTCCGTCTCTGTTTCATCATTAAGTAAAACATCATCTTTAATAAATTGTCTTAAACAGCTATTGGTTTATTTTTTTTTTTCCTGTTGCCTCTGCACATACATTCTTTGCCGAGTTCGTATCTTCTTGGTGTTCTGCGTGCTGCTCGCTGGTTCCATCTGCCATTGCTTGTCAATACAACGAGTTCGCCATCTGCTGTTTTTGCTTGGTTGCCGGCTTTGCTACATTGCTATTTTGATGTCTATTTTTTGTGCTACTCGTTGATTCTGCCTGCCACTGGTCGATTGCTGGTACTGACATTTTTGCTGCTTATATTTTTGGTTTGTCTTACTTTTAACTTTAGTGGCTGTAATATAACTGAGTTTTCGCGATTAAACATGGCTCCACCTCAGGATGCTATCCAATGCATAACCTGCCTCATGAATATAACCAAAACGCAGGCTAGTGTCAGATGTGGTCAATGTGGTAGATGGTACCATAGAAGTTGCGCTGGTGTCAGTGTTGAAGAACTCAACTTGTTCAAAAAGAACAAAAAAATAACTTTCACCTGCGAGACTTGTCTTGCTGAGCCTAAATCAAATTGCATCGATTCAAGCCTTAGAGATGAGCTACGTCAAGCAATGACACACATACAAATCAAATTTGATGTCATTCAAAACAAATTTGATTTGCTTCCTGAGGGGTTGCGTGCCGAATTGTCTGCTGACATAAAGGTTGTAAGAGCTGATATCGACCAATGTAACAACAAAATAGAAAAAAATTCTCACACTTCAAAAAATAAAATATCTGAGTTTGAAGCTGTGAACAACTCGTTGCAGCGCCGACTAAACAGAGCCGATATCATCGTATCTGGACTTCCCTCTGGCATAATATAATTTGAGTGTTACTCTCATATCCCTAGCCGCTTTTTACAATGTTAATATCTCGTCCAGAGAATTACAGCACTGCTCCTATATTAGAAATCGAAAATCCATCCTGGCCAAATTTTGCTCCGTTGAAGTGAGCGATCTCATTATGAGGAGTTATCACAAGTCACGCAACCTGAAACTGGCTGATATCATAGGAGGTGACATCAACACACGAGTCTACTTAAACGACTATCTGACAACTGCCACTTCTAAGCTCAATTACATCTGCCGCAAGCTTAGAATGCACAACAAAATAAATAAATTCAAAATCATTACTTCAGATGTACCGAAAGCCACGATAACAACTCTCGATGACAAGATTAAAGTTATGAACCTACACCAGTGTACTGAATTGTTGGATCTCACTCCCGATGTCTCCAAGGATCAAGCTGCTGGTAGCTCACTCGTTTAGTAACGTTGGAATCGATCTTTGAACTGAATTTATATATTAACAATGATCTCTTTTTTTTTAAATACTCACCTTTTATTTTCTATTAATCTTTAAATAATTTATTTACTTTGTATCGGAAAACTTTACATCAACTCCGAATCTTCAATGGAAGATGTTGACGTAAATGATCTGAATCGTAGCTTCCTATCGAACCAATCATCGTCTTCATCTAACGCCCCGTATCTTCAAAACAACATACACTATGATAACGTCGTCTCCTTCAGAAATGTTCACCATGACGAGGTTTACTGCGCCTTTATGAATATCAAGTCTAACGCAGTGGGTAATGAAAATATACCGCTAAAGTTTATTTTATTAATTGTATTTTGATGACACCCAACTTCCCTATGGCCTGGAAAATAGCCCGCGAAGTCCCAATCAAAAAGAAAGGTAACATAAGCTCAATCGATAACCTGCATCCTATCAGTATCTTACCGGTTCTATCAAAATTAGTCGAGAATCTTATGCAGGAACAAATAATGCAGTATACCAATCGACATTCCTTGGTCAATAGTTGCCAATCTGGTTTTAGAAAAGGATATAGTGCCACCTCCTTGCTATTGGGACTTACCGACACTATAAGGAGCACTCTTAATCATAATAAATTGTCAGTTCTTCTTTCACTTGATTTATCCAAAGCGTTTGACTGCATTAATCATACTAACCTGATCAGCAAACTGCGCGCGAAGTTCAATATCTCTATACCCGCCTGCGAGCTGATATTCTCATACCTCTCAAATCGCAAACAGGTTGTCTCTCACAAAAACTCATACTCAGACTTATTAAATGTCATGAGCGGCGTTCCCCAGGGCTCTGTACTGGGACCAATTCTTTTTACTTTCTACATAAATGATCTCGTTGAGTGTTTGGATTCTGTTGCGTACACTCCCTTTATCTTCGCTGATGATATACAGCTTGTATTCAACGGTGAACAGCAATTTCGAGATGCTTTTGAAGCCGTCATAAATTTTAACGTAGCACAAGCTTGCGATTGGATGAAAAAATTATCTAACCATAAATCCAAACAAAACTAAAGCAATTCTCTTCGCCAATAGGAATCACACAAATATTATGCTTACTATTAAAATTGATGATAGTACGATTGGTTTTGTCGATGAGCTTAAATGCCTAGGCGTTCATATTGATAAACGATTATCTTTTGACGCACATATAAATAGTCTTACCTCAAGGATTAACTTCACTTTGAAGAGGCTATACAGTCTCAATCTGTATCTTCCTTATCATGTTAAACACAAAATTGTGCACGCACTACTACTTTCCAACCTAACATACTGTATCGAGGTCTTTTCTGGTACAGTGGCGTATTACCTGAAGAGAATTGTGCTCATGTTTAACAGAATTATCCGTTTTCTTTATAATCTTCGGCCGCGTGATCATGTCTCCTCTTACACGCTCCACGTTTCTGAACTGCTCTTTTCTTAATTTTATTCAATTTAGATGCTTGGTTTATTTTTTTAAATTTATGAAAAACCAATTTCCCTCATATCTAGTCAATAACTTACTTTCTCCCGCTCGATCAGAAATCCGCAAATTCTGTTCCCAAAAATTTCAACTTCACTTTATGAGCGATCGTTTCATATACGCATAGCCAGAGGCTGGAATTGTTTGCCCACTACTTTGAAGATGTTCTCCTTACCCTTAAACACCTTCAAAATAAACCTCTTGGCACATATACAGCACCTGTCTTAGGTTGTGCTTATTTCTTCTTTTTCGCTGTAATACTACGGGTTTTTTCTTTTTCACTCATTTGTTTTACACCCAGGCCCGCCGAGAAGGGGGAAAACGGGGTGTTTCTCCCTGGGCCCGGAGTTTTAAGGGGGCCCGGAGAGGCGGCTAAAAAAGTAACAAAAAGCTAATTTGTTGTAGAGGGAGAAAAGCACATATTTCTTCTTTGTTTTATATTTACGATATCAAAAATTATAATGAAACTTTCTTATGCTCGTGGCGAGGGAACATTTGAATTACTTTGATACTTTTTTTTTAAGCTGGACACTTTTGGATATATTTTTGACTTGCCTTTGATTCCTTTTTAATATATGTATGTCGTGATAACAGAGTATACGAGTATAAGTGTTTCACTCATTAGTAGAAATACCCAGAAGAAAATCTTTCTTATAGTACACAATATATAAAAAAACATGGTCGTTTTTCAGCGCATATCTGGACAAACAATATGCTGTTATGTTTAGCCCTGATTTATCCAAATATAGAGAATGAGGTGGATAATGAATGAAAAAAAAATCCTACGTCATTGCAGCTTAGGGGCTGTTCATAAAGTACGTCACACTATTAGGGGGTGAAGGGAGTTGTTGAACATTTGTGACGAAGTGTGACATGGTGGAGGGGTGGAGGGGGGAGCGGGTAGGTCGTGCGTTACGTCACAAAAAAATATTTAATTCAGTTTTCAAAATTTTATATATTTTTTTAAATTAAATTTGATTGTTTAACTATAATGAAATTCATATTGATTTCATTTTTTGTCAATAAAAAAATGCACGTAATAAAACTAACGGATCACAAACCAAAAAAGACAGGTAACAAACAACAAAATGTACTTAATTTGTCATAGTGTGTGACTTAAATATCACAGCGCACTATAAATATTAATAATAAGAACTAAACAATAATTTTCGCATGTATCTTGCAATAGCTTGCATTGTTTAATACATTTATAATTGCATTTTTTTTGTGTTGAAAAGATTTTGAGGGGGCCCGTATGTTGTAACCCCCCGGGCCCGAACTTGGCTCTCTGCGGGCCTGATTACACCTTTTATATATTTGTAGGGGGGCTGTGTGTGTCGAATTCAGGCCAAACAATATTTTATAAAATTATCAAAACATTTTATTAAACTCTAATATTTTTAACTTTAACTGTTAAAATTCAATCTAATTAATATGTTATATACTCGCGCTGTATTTTTGCTTGGAATTTGTATTATTGGCCCTAGTGGCTTTTTAAATTACACATGAATAAACAAAATAAAATAATATAAATGTTATACAATTTTGTATTTTATTTTGTAGTTAAATCACATCGAATAAAATGACAAAAAAATGTTCCATTGCAGTTGGTGCAGATAAAATAAAATGGATAAAAATTCATTAAAATCGACGACATTAAATACTTAATCGGTAAGGCTACTTACGACTACGATGGTGCCTGAAGCATGAAGCTGTCCACCTTAAAATTCTATTCTTAGACCAATAGACTTACTTTGGAATGCTATTAAAAGTAAAATCGGTTAAATAATTTAGACATTATTTTGGAGGGTGGAGGGTGAATTTTCATACTTCCTCCATTATAGTAGATTCTAAATGTTTGTAAGGAGTTTCCCCTGTAGATGTCAATCAATAATACAAAAGAGTGGTTATTCAGTACAATACTAACAAGGTGGCTTTATACAATATATAAGAACGTCAGTTTTTAAGAATTTTCTTCAGTTTTAGTAGATTTTTATAAGTGTACAATTTTTGTAGCCAACAAAATCGTACCTGCGTAGGCTTATATAGCTTAAATATAGCTTAAAAAAATTGGGGAGCATTGTTTAAGTTTTTTGTTTTTCTAAAGTTATATATCAAAAAATGCAACAGAACTTATTTTACTGAGATCGATCTAAAATCATTTTATTAAAAATTTTAAATTTGTACATCGATGACATACCATACTATTTATATGATATTTTTTCTGTAGAATTTTTTAAAAGGGTCTAAAATGAATCAAAAGGGCTTCGGGGCTTACGAAATCAAAAAGGGCACAAAAAAGATATAAAAGCCCCCAAATATCATACCAGATGTCAGATGAAAATCAAAAATTTTTGATTTCTCTACCGGCCGGTCCGCCATATCGTTTCATGCGAAAGTATGTCGGTCCGACTCGGTGCATTTTTCATTTTATTAAAACCGTCAGCGAGTGAACAACAATAGAACGGAAAAAATAATGAACAAATTATAAATGGCAAGCGTTCCAAACACTAAATTTTGGATAGAGTTTATTAGTTTCCCTGAAAAATGGAAAATTTAAAATAAAACATACAAAAATAGAGTTAATATTCCGGTTAATTATAACAGCATCCATACATTTTCTTAGCCATTACGCCGATCTGTTCTGCGCGAGAATTTGCTAAGAAATGAAGTCACCGTACATGTTCGATTGTTTGAGACATCAACAAAAACTCCCGTTATTTTGTCGTTGTACAATTTGGCTGACATGTTCGTCTGAAACTTCCTAATGGCTGTACAATGTTTGTACCAACCGCTGGTAAGCAATAGCAGCATTCCTGTGGCACTGGATCAGATCAAATCTCAGTGGAACACTTTTAATTCAATTTTATTTCAGCTTGGCAAGACTGGCGATGAAGTGTCAAAATACGACTGCGAGCAGTAAGACGAAAACTCGAATAAGACTTATTTAGATTTGCCAACTATATTCGTTTCTAACTTTAAACTTGGCAGCATTTTAAGATCAGAAATAGAGACAAGAAAAGGGCTGGTTCTAATTTTAGTTTTGCATTGCGAATAAAATAGAGCCACGTTCTAGATCAACGACCACGGGAATGCAGCTAATGGTTGCATTCTATCCGAAAGAGCGCTCGGGTAGCGAAGTAGCATTAAATTATCCTTTCTACTGAATGGGTTCTTTTTCCGAAACGGCAATCAGCTGTTCGTCAATAAATGCTTTTTGTCTTGTGAACTTGTTATGGCCGTCTGAACAAAGATTAATGTTTGGTCGTGTGAAATAGCATTAAAACACATTTATATTTATTTTGATGAGTATGACCAGAAGTTTTCTGTAGAAATATGCATATCGTTAAAAAAAATATATGAGCTAAATATTAAATATTTCTTTTTAATATAATATTTAGTGCTATTTATGTAGAGAAGGTAGAGCTTAGGTCCCAGGATGGAATCCTAGGGGACTCCAATTTGCATTATGAACTCGTCACTATACTCGCCATCTACTTTGACTACGTGAGGCCTGTTATTTAGATAAGTTTGTATCAGTTTGTTTGCCGTTCCTCGTATGCCTATGTCATTCAGGATCCTTAGTAGGTTTTTGTGGTCAACTAGGCCAAAACCTTTTGATAAATCTATGAATGTCGCTGCCACTAGAAGTTTTTCGTCCAATGCGTCGTAAATTTTCTCCATGATTGACGTCACTGCCGACTCCGTGCCGCTGCTTGCCAGGAAATCAAACTGATTGCTGTCAAATCTAACTGTTTTATCGATAAAGTTTTGAATTCGGCTATTAATTGCATTTTCGAAAACTTTGCTGATTGCATTAAGTACTGCAATTGGCCTATAGTTTTCGCAATTATCCTTAGCTCCTTTCTTGTAGATCGGTGTTATAATAGCTTTTTTTGAGACAGCTTGGAAACTTACCAGTGAGACAATACGCTATGACTATATTATATTATATATTATATATATAATATATATATATATTTATTATATTATATATATATAATATAATTTATATATATAATTATTATATATAATATAATATATATATATAATATATATATATATTTATTATATTATATATATATTATATTATATACATATTATATTATACAATATATATTTTTAGATCCTTATATATTTTTAGATCCTTAACTGATTCCGTCTATTTCACCTTTAGGTGCGTCACTGTTGAGATTTGTAATTATTTGTTGTACTTCTTCCTGCGTAGCTGGTTTTAAAAATATTGACCTTTGATTGGTTATGTTTTGTATTGTATTTGTAGCCATGTTGTTTTTTTGTTATGTTTTTTGCGACTTCATTAAAGTATTTATTGAACTCGTTCACGGCTCTCATTTTGTGTTGTGCTGTCTGTTCGCGATTTCTTTTTTGCCTAGTTGTTTCCCTTTTATTTGTTAAATTTGTGTTTATTATACTCCACAGCTTTTTTTAGTTGTTTCCGGCTTTCTCGATTTGTTCGTTTATATTTTCGAACTTTTCGTGAATCGTGAGCCTAATAACACGTATAATCGCGAGCTCCGAAATAATATCGTGCTTATATCCACTTTGCTTAAATTAACTAAAAACAGAAATATAGTAATTAATCTACCACAGCTTTTTGACGCGAGTTTAATGTAATTTAATAAATATGATGCAAATTGTACAAAATTTTACAAATTAAAAACACTTATATATTTCCGCTAACTAATGAAAAAAAATTTCTGTGATCACTTGAATTGAAACCAATATGTATTGAAGGAAAAGAAAACAATAAATCGAACACACAAACAGCAAAAAAAAAGAATACAAAAAAAAAAACAAATAATAATAGTGCCGCTCAAACTAAAGCTATTGCCAGCAGCCAGCAGCTTTTATGGTGTCTTTGTGTTGTGCGCGCTCTTTTTTGTATTGTTTTGCAAGCTAATTTCTTCTGCTCACATCAATTTCTGCTCTCGTCCGAATTCTATCTTGTGCTGATGTCGTCCTCTTCAATGCTTACACGTCTACAGCGTGACCAGCTCGCTATTAGAGGCACAACAAAAACTGTAGGCACACCAAACCTTGGAAGCAGCAGCGATTCTACACTCTCCGCTCAATTAAGTGCGCTAGAAGAAAGATTAAAAGCATACACGAGAGAAGAATTAAGACTTTCTGAAGAGCGTCTCCGGCAACACTCAGAAATTCTCTTTAATTCCCTCTCGACAGACTTCGCCAACAACATCGAGAAGGTAAAGAGTGAAGTTATCGAATATCCAAATTTATCGAATACGTTAAAAAAATTCTCGCTCTAAGAAACGAAGTCTGCGCGCTCACCACTCGCTATGACAAGTTAGCTGATCTTGTTGAAAAAATCAATAATAGCAAGAACAACAACACCAACAGCCACACAATTGACCACAACTCTGACGCTATTTTGTTTGGAGTGCCGTCCAATAAGGGAGAAAACTTGAAAAGTATATTCAATCTTATATGCCGATCTTTTGACTTTCTATCGCCGCAGCTCAGAGATATTTTTCGATTTAAGGCCAATACGAATGTCGCGAACCCTTTGGTTGTTGTTAAGTTCTGCACTACGTACGACCGAAATCGAGCTATCAAAGCCTTTGGCGAGTATCGCAGGCACTCGAAGCAAGCTGTTAATCTCCTTAATGCTAGTCTTGACTCGAACAACATTGTGTTTATACACGAAAGCCTTGCTGTCGAGGCAAGAAAAATATTACAAGCCGCGATTGCCTACAAGAGCAAAAAACAAATTTTCAACGCCTTTTCTCTGCGTGGTTCTATCTTCATCAGACTAAACAAAGACGGGGATAAAATTAAAGTCTGCAGCATTGATGAGCTACAAAATTACGCAAGTGGAGTCGCCGAAGACGAAGTATCTCTGTAATGCTTTTTTTTCAAAAATGTTTTTTATTTTACCCTTTCTCTTCTACTCATTTCTATATCTGCCACTTTATACTTTTTTAGATTCTTTTGTCCTTTTGCATCTTTTCTATTAGATGCTTATTGTGCTAATGTTTTCTTTGTATTCTATGCTCGTAGCGAATAACACTGACTCTCGCACTAACGAATATCATAAAACAACGATTGAAGTCGTACGCAAGCAACGCTCCGGCCTGAAAATCTTACATTTTAACGCAAGAAGTCTTAATGACTTTAAGATGGACTGCGTTAAATATGGTTTTGAAAATTCCTCTATTGATATAATTTGTGTGTCGGAAACCTGGTTTTACGAAGATGTTGAAAATTCTTATTTAAATATTAAAAATTTTAACCTGTTTCGGAATGACGGATCAAATAAAAAAGGCGGTGGCGTTGTAATATATTGCAAAAAATATCTGAATGTTAAAGTGCTGAACAAATCTATTGGTTCGGATGTTGAATACTTGAATGTTAAAATTTATAATAACAGAACTAAAGTCTATCTTTCATGTGTATACAACCCGAATCGCAACTGTAGCTTAGAACCTTTACTTAAAGACATCTCTTCCTGTGCCATAGACTTTCAACACTTTATTCTATGTGGTGATTTCAATATAAATATACTTGCAAATGATAGCCTCCGTAGAAATTTTGCCGATAATTTAGCTGAAGCCGGCCTTAGCATTGTTAATCCAACTATTCCAACTAGGTTTGCGAACAATGCTTCTCCTAGCTTACTGAATATTTTTGCAGTTTCCAATCAAGACTCTGTTTTACTTTCTGACCAGTTGTCATTCGTTTCAGACCATGGCCTTATATTTTGTGCACTGGATATTGATCTCTCACCAGCTGTTATTGATACTACTTTCCTTTACCGAAACTTTAAGAGCATTGATTACGGATCATTATTAAATAGCTTGTCTCATATCAACTGGACCGACTGTTGGTTTATGAGTTGTCAATGAAAAATTAAATTTTTTTATTGATAAAATTTCTGATCTTTTTGAAACCCATGTTCCCCTTAGCACGTTTTGAGTCAATAACAGGTCCTGCCTGGTCCTGGTTCACATCTTCTGTAAAAATGGCTATAAAAAAGCGTAACAGATCATACAGCAGGTGGAAACGAAATCCAACCGTGGCGAACTGGGAGGCGAACGAAGCTACGTCAGCTGTTAGGTTATCAAAAAAAAAACAATTTTATTTGACTAAGCTCAGTCCCTCACTGTCATAGAAAAGGCTGTGGAACAACTTAAAAAGTATAGGAATTAGCAAAAAGAATATCGAATCTTGCCCAATTGATTCCAATCACCGCAACAATTTTTTCACTGCTAACTCGTTGTCTGATGATTCAGGTGAATCCATTAACCATATTAGTCATTCTATTTTCCCTACTCAGATTAATTTTAGCGAGGTTAGTGAAATGGATGTCGCCCGCTGCATAACAAAAACAAAATCAAGCGCGATTTGTCTAGACCTAGCGGACTCATTGAAGATTTGTGTGTAAGAATGAATGAAGATTTAGATACTGTAGCTAAATGGTCTAATGATAATAAACTCAAACTAAGCCCCATACATTCATACATTCTACCAATATCTAAAACACCTTTCTTAAACTATGATCTACCCCCAATTCTACTTAATAACGTTGAACTGGAAGTTGCTACTAAGGCATCTACCCTTGGGTTTAAAATAAATAGCTTCTTGGCCTGTGAGGATCACATTAATTCCTGCGTGAGTAAAGTCTACTTTGTTTTACGGAACCTAAGAATGACTTCGGCGCTTGTTCCAATCGAAACAAAACGAAAACTTGTATTAACACTACTGATGCACATCATCACTTACTCCGAAGTAGTAGTTCATCCCACAAATTGAGAGTTTCTCTAAATAACGCTGCCCGTTACGTCTATGGACTGAAGAGGTACGATCATGTATCCTTCTTTCGCACTAATATACTTGGTCGCTGCTTATTTCGTTATCTCGAATCAAGAATTGTATATTTCTGCATAAAATAATCTACTCGCGTTACCCACACTACTTGTATGAAAAACTTCAGTTCTGTAGGTCAAGTAGAAATATGAAACTGGCATCCGTCAGTTTGACGGCTAATTTGAGCGGCGGGTCGCTCCATAGATCTTAAACATGGAATGTGTGCAGGGTTTCGGTCCCGCCACATTACTACTGCCCAATGAAAACTAAACCAGCCTCGGATAAGAACCCCAATTACGTTGATGACCACCGCAAACGAAAAACGGACAATGATTTACGGATATGCACCTGCAATGTCCGGACCCTTTATAGGGAAGGTGCCATTATCCAACTGGCGGAAGCCCTCTAAACAACAAAAGCTGACATCACCGCCATTCAGGAAATGCGATGGAAAGGGCAAGGCTGCTCTAAACAAACACACTGTGATATCTACTACAGCTGCCATACGGAGAGGCGCGAATTCGGATGTGGATTCGTTGTTAACCGGAAACTACACCACCTTGTTTCCCGGTTCACACCTGTGTACGAAAGATTGGCCACGATCCTCATCAAGGCTAAATTTTTTTCCATCAGCCTTATTTGCGCGCACGCCACGACGGAGGAAAAGAACGAAGCCGTCAAGGACGCTTTCTACGCTAGTCTTGAGGACGTATATGACCACCTTCCGGTCCATGACGTGAAAATAGTCCTCGGCGATTTTAATGCGAAAGTCGGAAGGGAAGGCATCTTTGGCCCCACTGTCGGTCAGTTCAGTCTTCATGAGACCTCCACGAACAATGGTCTAAGACTGATCGACTTCGCCGTGGCGCGAAACATGGTAGTTAGTAGCACCAGATTTAAGCACCTCGACATCCACAAGGCCACCTGGATGTCCCCGGATCAAAAAACGCGAAACCAAATTGATCATGTTGTAATCGACGGAAGGCATGCCTCTAGTTTTCTAGATGTGTGTACATTTCGGGGGGTCAACTTTGACTCCGACCATTATCTTGTTGCAGCCAAGATGCACATGCGATTATGCAATGCGAAGAACATACGCACAGGAATGCAATGAAAGCATTAGATGTCGCTAAGCTGCAATTGCAACGGACTGCCGAAGCCTACTCCGCTCAACTCTCGGTTAAGCTCAACCAACCAACCTCTGGATCCGACGACGCCGGCGGACTTTGGGCACATATATCCCACTCCATGCGCACTGCCGCTGAAGAAGTCATTGGTTTCCGGCGCCCGCAACCTCGGAACCAATGGTATGATCAGGAGTGTCGCATCGCGACAGCAGTAAAAAACGCCGCATATAAAAAAACGCTGCAGTCAGCTGCAACGCGAGCCGTGCGAGAAAACTACCGCAAAAAGAGGAAGGAAGAGAGGCACCTTTTCAGACGCAAGAAAGAGAGCAGGAAAAGCGTGAGCGTGAGGAACTAGAGGTATACCAGGGCAAGAAGGATGCACGAAAATTCTATCAACAGGTTAAGCGTCTAACCCAAGGTTTCAAGCCCGGAGCATCCACTTGTAGTGACGAAAATGGAGATCTGAATACGGATACACAGTGTGTGCTGAGATTGTGGAGATGGCATTTCTCCAATTACTTACTGGCGACGTTTCCACCAATGCCGCCCATGGAGAGCGCAGTTCAGTGCCACCAATCAACGATGACGGAGTGGAAGTACCACCACCTAGCCATGAAGAGTTTTGAGTTGCTATCCAACGACTCTAAAACAATGAAGCAGCGGGTGCTGACGGCCTGTCAGCTGAATTGTTTAAAACCGGCGGCGATGAATTGATAAGGCGCATGGATCAGCTCATCAGCAAAATATGGCTAGCAGAAAGCATGCCCGACGATTGGAACCTCAACATTCTATGCCCTATACTTAAGAAAGGAGACCCCTACAATCTGCGCAGGTTATAGAGGTGAAAGATTAAAGCCGATTACAAAAACACTGATTGGACCCTATCAGTGCGGCTTTCGACCTGGAAAGTCCACCAGAGACCAGATTTCCACGCTACGACAAATCCTGGAGAAAACCCACGAAAATCAAATTGACAGACACCATCTCTTTGTCGATTTTAAAGATGCGTTCGATAGCCCGAGAAGGGACCGAACAATGTCTGAGTTCAGTATACCCGCAAAGTAGATTAGACTTTGCAGAATGACGTTGAGCAACACACGCAGCTCCGTCAAGGTAGGAAATGACCTCTCCGAAATCTTCAATACCGAACGAGGTTTCAGGCAAGGCGATCCACTGTCTTGGGATCTCTTTAACATCATCATGGGGGGGATCGTACGAAAGGCCGGTGTGCATCGTAATGGCACCATTTTCTATAAATGTGTCCAGCTCCTTGTGTACGCTGATGATATTGATATTGTCGGCAGAACCAAGAGAGACGTTACTGCTGCTTTCGCCGCTATCGAAAAGGAATCAGCCAAAGTGGGTTTGACGATAAATGAGGGTAAAACAAAGTATATGCTGTCTACAAACAAGGGAGCATGGCGTCTAGACTCACACGTTTCATCCGGTGGCTATACCTTTGAAGTAGTCAAGGAGTTCGTATACCTTGGCACCGCCATTAACACCAACAACGAAATCAGCCTGGAGATAAAGCGAAAAACAAAAATTGCTAATAGGTGCTACTACGGGCTCAGTAAGCAACTAAGTTCCAGAGCCCTCTCTCGATCGACAAAACTAACACTCTACAAGACGCTCGTTCTACCTGTGCTGCTTTATGGCGCTGAGGCATGGGTAGTTTCGCAAACTGACGCAGCCGCTCTGGGGGTGTTCAAGAGTAAAGTTCTTCGCAAAATCTTCGGTCCTGTTCGAGTCGGCGATGACTATCGCATCCGAATGAACCACGAGCTGTATGAGGTCTACGAAGACATTGACGTAGTTCGGCGTATAACTGTGCAGCGACTACGCTGGCTGAGTCATGTTCATCGTATGGACGACGAAGCTCCAGCGAAAAAGGTGCTCGAGGCGAGGGTCGCTGATCAACGATGACGAGGAAGACCATGCCTCCAATGGACGGACAAGGCCAAGGAAGCCCTAATCGCACTTGGTGTTTCCGATTCGAGAAGGCGCGCGTATAGCAGTGACACCTGGCGAAAGCTGATGAGGTTGGCCGAAACCCGGACACGGGTTGTTACGAGCACCTAAGTAAGTAAGTAAGTATACCTGTTGGCCATTTTTGCCAGTGTTTCTGCAGGGGCTTCCATTATGTATCTCTTTCGTTAGAACTATCCGTTGTGACTATAAAGCCCCTTTTTTAATGTGTCTTATTGACGATATTCCCACTTTAATTTTCGCTGGTAATATTTTTGTTTTAATTTGTTTCTCAGTCTCCTTGCTGTCTTGCTCGCTTAGTGTTGGCAGTATTATTATACTGTTTTGATTTTTCGGTTTTTTTTGTTGTGATTTGTTAACGCTCGTTGTCAACACTTCTGCGTATGTTTGTATTTTTTTTTTGTTTGTTATTGCTGATTTTTTCGATATTGCTTATTGCATTTTTTATTTTGTTTATATTCTCTTTAATGTTCTCGGTTCATTTTTTTAAGTCTTCGTTCGCCGCGCATATTTTTTCAAAGCTTGACTCCCTTTTAAGCCACTGTTTAAATATTTTCTTGTCAGTTTCGCAGACCCAAAATCATTTGTTTTTTAATGAAGAGATTGCATTGTAATCATCATCAGAGTAATTAATACAATCAATATGCCACCATGACTGGCATAGACCTTCACATTTTAATCCCCCAGTTTCCAATTTTTTTTTTTAACATTTTTTACAATAGGTTTTGTTTTTTTCACTTTCCTTCTCGTCTTCCGCCATTCGTTTTATTCAAATAGCTGGATTGCCGTGAGTGAGAAAGATCGTTATATTAGTACCTTCTTTTATGTTTTTGGCTATAAACTTACCTTTTTTATATATCACAAAAATATTCCACTTTCAATTTTATAGATGCATATAAACAAAATTGATTATAGAAATAAAAGTTACATAAAAACAAGTTTAAAAACATTTATTTGTAGATTATTATCAGACATTTTTAATTTTTTATAGAAGCCAAAACCTTTCAAAAATTGGACATTTTTTCCATTTTAGATAAACTCTTTGGACAAATATCTAAAAATAGCTACTTTATAAACGAAATTATTCCGTGAGGACGGCTTTTAAATCTAATATTTGTGCTATTTTTTATTTAAAAAAATTTAAAATTGTATGGTTTTTTGGATTTAAATTAACGATCTTCGAGATCAATACTGAAATTTTTGCTTGTATTATTAACACATAAATTCGTAGTCTTAAATTTTTTTATCAGTTATTTGGTAGAATTGCAACACTTTTTTTTAATATACATATATGGATATTTTCAAACACGATAAATCAAACTCTTTATTTTACGTTTTACAAGGTGGTTTGGAGAAGAAAAAATATGAAATGTCGATGATAAAAAAATAATAATTTAGTAATCAAATAGTAATTTTTTATGGCAATCTTTGTGAATTGCGGAAAATATAGGAATATGAAAAATATTCCACTTTTTTTCAAAAATATGCTTTCCAAAGGGAAAATATGCCAAAGTGGAATATAATATTCCACTCTGGTCATACTGATTCTGATATGGCGACATGTTAGCAAAATTGCTAGATTCCGGTTATCCTATATCTATATATTAATACGCAAAGAAAAAAGTTTGTGATCCCTTTTTACCTGTTTTAACTTCAACATATTCACATAAAACTTATATCGATGGAAAGGTATTTTCGAGTAGATGTGCACAATATAATTTTTATTCGAATATATTTTCATTAAGATAGGTAAAACTACGCAAATGAAAAAACCCTTTTTCCCAATTTCAGCAACACAGCTTTATTAAACATGGTTGCTGCAGCATACACGAACAAGAGCAGAACGCAAGAGAGTTGCAGACACTTCAAAAGCGCTGTGCATCATTATTGTTGTTGGTGCTTTCTCTTTATTTCTCTCTCAAAATTATATTAATTTGCCACCAAGTCAGCTTAAAAAAAATTGTTAAACTGCTGCTTGCTTCATATAATACGTGCAAAGACATTTATAATTGTTTATTTTGTTCAATACTTCTGTTCAGGCTATGGGTTGGTGCGTTCAGCAAAAAAACAAAAAAAAATCGATACTAGTTATTTTATTGTTTTGTTAGCTTTTAGGCACACGACGTGATAGCACGCGACCGAAAAAAAAGAGATTATAATACAGGCATCCGACCTGTACCAGTGTTGTTACCAACACCACTGGCGCTGCTGGTACTTCTGCCACTGCCGCTTTTTTTTCTGAAATGCAGAGCTTACGAATGGATGTTGAGTTAGACAAGGAATTCAAATGCTAACAAACCGCCGTGCACTTAAAGAATTACAGAGCAAATTTTCTGGCGATGATCCAGCGCATTCGGATCGATATTTTATGCGCGACTTATAATGAAAACAAGATGAAACTTAGAAATAATGAAAGCAACACATGCTGATGATCATTTAAAGTTGCTAAGTCTACGACGTTCTCTTGCTAGTACTGGAATTTTCCTAACAACAGCCTCAGAATTGGGTTACAGTGTGTTTAAGCAGGCGCTCATTGCAGAATTTGACACTGCCGTAACCAGGCAAGATGTTTATCGAGTTCCTAAAGCACGGAAGTGGCAGAAAACTTAGTAGTCCTTGCCTAGCTATGTTTTGACTATGCAAGCTATTGCTAAGCGCTCCAATCTAATGGAAATGGAAATTATCGATTTCATAATTCAGGGTATTCGCGATTATGTTGCAAATGTAAACTTTCTCGTATGCGCCCAAAATGTTGATGACTTAAAAATACTTATTAATCGGTATCAACAGAAGTATGTATTTAAACAAACTAGTAAAAGCAGACCATCCCTTGTAAAAAATTCTGGACGTATTTCTGTACCTGTGGGTGAAAAAATTGGTGGCGAAAAGAAGGTTGAAAAAGAAACCACCCTTTGTTGCAACTTCTCGCAGCATGAACACATAACTGTACACAACCACTTCGTCCAGAAGGATCTTGTTTTCGGTGCTGGAAGATGGGTCAAAACTACTGTTCGTGCCCAAACCCACGGAAAGTATTGATGAAAAGCAGCAACGTCATCAGCGGCGATGGAGCAAACCACTTTCTTTTCATGAAGCAAAGAAGTTGTCACGCAGCCACGAACCGAGAGGAAGACGCGGTGATGTTCCAAGTGATCCCAGTGCAACTTTATGACAAAGAAAAAGTGAAGCAAATTTATGTTCTCGTAAACGATGGATCTAACGCCACTATGCTTGATGCCGAAGTTGCTCGTAAGCTGAACTTCCATGGACATGAAGAAGTCCTTGAACTCCAGTGGTTAAACAACAAAACAGCAAGTGAGAATTCCCAAGTGGTTGAACTGTCTATCAAAAGTGTGGAAAAATATGCAAAGAAATACAAAATGTCGCAAGTTTTTATTACGTCTAGTCTCGCGTTGCCAACTCAGTCAAATGCTAAAAATTTGCAATTAAATAATGCCCATCTTTCAGAGTTGCCAGCTTGCAATTATAGGAATGTGCAGCCAAAAATGTTTTTACGTTTAACCCACGAATTTTTAACAGTGCCAATAGAAATCTCACGATGTTCATTTAGCCCGGGGCCGATTGCTACTAGAACCAGACTTGGATGGATGGTGTATAGATCAGTTAGTGCAGAAGTGCAGCCAAATAGAAAAATCGTATTCCACGCTATAAGTATGAAAGGTAAGAGCATTATAAGCAATGAACTAGACGAAGTTATTCGAAATTATTTTGATATGGAATCATTCGGAATAAATCCAAATGTGAAGCCATTACATCTGATGATGACGAAAAAGCTTTATCCATCCTTAAGTCCACAACAAGATATGTTGATAATCGTTACGAAGACGGCCTGCTTTGGCAACAGCAAAGTAATGCATTTCCAGAAAATTTTCAATTCGCAATGAATCGTTTGGAGGGCATCGAAAGGAAAATGAGACGCAATCAAGAGTACGCTTTTGAATATTGAAAAAAGATTGATGAATATATTATGCAAGGTTACGCAAGGGAACTCACCGAAGAAGAAGCATGCCAACAAACACCAACAACTTTTTATTTGCCACATTTTGCAGTAAGAAATCCAATTAAAAAGGGACTAGGATTGGTATTCGACGCAGCAGCTGAAATAAATAATAAATAAACTTTGACAGAGCTTCTTATGATCAATTTTGTTGTGAGTGTGTTGTGAAATGTTTGAACACAAATGATCGAGAACTGGACCTACATGTTTTATGCCAACTCCGAACGGCTTATGTTCTCAAGAAGCTTTTCATTGCAGTTTTTACTCTATGAGACTTGCCATTGTCAGCAGAGAGGTGACAGCCGAACATAAAAATTAATTCAATTAAAAAAACTTTCGTGTCAGGTTTGATTCGGATCAGGATTTTCTGGCGTATGGGCCACACACTCTACCCACTGCACCACGGCCGCCAAATAATATTTCATTAAATAGAGCCTTGCTTCCTGGTCCCTATGTTAATCAGATACTTTTATCGTTTCTTTTTAAATTTAGAAAATCACCAATAGCAGTCTGCGGTGACATAAAGGAAATGTTTCATCAAATAAACATTTGGAAGGAGGACCAGGACAGTCAGCGATTTTTTTTGGAGGAAGGGCAATTCAAAAAATCCGCTCAAAACATACGTTATGCAAAGGATGACTTTCGGAGCAACATGTTCGCCAACAATTGCCCAATTTGTAAAAAATACAAACACACAACGTCTCATTGCGAAATATCCACGAGCAGTTAAATGGATTCTTGAGAGGCACTATGTCGATGACTACGTTGATAGCTTTCAAAGAGAAAGTGAAGCAATTCAGGTGGTAAGAGAAATATTTAGTATCCCTAAAGCTGGGGGTTTGAAATAAGGAATTTTGTTTGAAATTCCAAAAAACTAAAAAAACCAGTTGGCAACTCTACCACCAATGAGCCTGTATGTGTAGAATGTTCAGCTGTGGAACGTATTCTTGTCATGCATTGGTTGTCAAAACCAGATGTTTTTATGTTTGTTTTTAAATTTAATAAAGTGACTGCTGAAATTATAAACTTGCAACGAAAGCCAACAAAACGCGAAACTCTAAGTGTTACGATGTCCATTTTGAATCCGTTTGGACTGTTCGCCAATTTTACAATGTGTGCCAAAATTATAATGCAAGCAATATGGAAAACAAGCATTCCGTGGTATGATGAGCTGCCTGACGGAATTTACGAGAATTGGAGGAACTGGCTGGACAAGTTAAAACAGGTATACAATTTTAGAGCATTCAGATGTTATTTCGCAGGTTTCGAGAAAGCACAGGTAGATCTTCATCTATTTTGTGATTCAAGTGAGCAGGCGCTTGGGCAGTGGGTTATTGGAGATTTGTGGAATCAGGTCAAGTCGAATTGTCCTTCGTTGCTGAAAAACATCATGCGCTCCAACTCGGTTTCATTCGATTCCGAAATTAGAACTTCAAGCAGCGGTGGTGGCGGTACGTCTAAAAGAGTTGATTCAGAAGTGCCATAAAGCAAATATTGGTAAAATAATTTTTTGGTGTGATTCAAAAGCAGTGATTCATCGCAATTATAAGCAATATGTCGCTAATCGTGTTCCTGAAATCTTAGAAGGTACAACAGTTAAGGACTGGCAGATGATGAATCCTGCAGATGATGGTAAGCGTGCTAAATTTCCACTGCGGTAATTTGCTTAAGGCAGGTGGAAATATAGACCAAGTTTTCTTCAGATGGTTGCTCGAACCCAACATGAAGTCGGAAAATGACAAAAGCACCGAAGAAGTAAAATCACTTCGTATTACTGAGTAGGCAAGTGAACAAAAATATACCAAATATTAATAGGTTTTCATCTTACGGCAGATTAAAGCGGTCAATGGCATGGATGTTCAGATACGTAGCGAATCTAAAAACGCAAAGCAAGAGACGATGTTCTTTTTCAAGGAGTTCTTTTTCAGAATCGGATGCCAAAATTTATCTTTGTCGATGGGTGCAACCGGAAGGGTTCACGAACGAGTATGCGTCTTTGAAAAAAGGAAAGCCTGTTTCCAAGTGTAGCAGAATCAAGACCTTGAACCTATATTTGAAAGGATGTCGTGTGTGTAGGCGGCCGCATAGATAACGCCACCTTTATTGACATATCAGCGAAGAGGTCAATTATATTGCCAAAAGACCATCAGGTGACGCGACTCCCAACTGACTGGTTTCATCGCAAGCTTCATCACGTCAACACATCAACGGTCATAAACGAAATCAGGCAGCCATCAATATTGGATTTGGATACCATCAATAAGATACTTGGTACGCAGCATTGAATCGGGTTGTGCATTTTGTAAGGTACGTAAAGCTAAACCACAGCCATCGCAAAATGGGACCTTTACCTCCAGATAGAGTTACACCCTATGTTGGGCCATATATTTACACCGGGCTGGATTTCTTTTGGCCAATCACCATGACCATACGCCGGCGACATGAAAAAGATGAGTTACGCTTTTTACCTGTCTTACAGTTAGAGCTGTTCACCTGGAAATTGTGACTGGTTTATCCAGCGATGCCTGTTTCCTATGCTTGTCACCTTTAGGTATTAACGGGATATTTAATACACCTTTAAATCCTAAAGCTGGAGGCGCCTGGAAACGATTGGTTCAATCAGTAAAGAAACCTCTTTATATAATGCTGAAGGAGCATAAGCAGCGTCTGAAGACCTTTCAAAGTCTGCTTATTGAGGCAGACACATTGTAAATTCAAGACCGTTAACCCATCTGTGAGTCACCATGGACGATCCTGAACCACTAATACCTAATAATTTCTTAATATAATCCACAACTTCAATGCAAACTCCTGCACCTTTCGAACCAAGGATGCTCTGCTTGTGAAAACAATGGAGAGTTCTGCAGGCATTCTGCAAAAATGGCTTTTGGAAGTAATGGATTCGCGAGTATCTGACAGAACTTACACGAAGAACTAAATGGTGCTTTCCAGTGAGACCTGTGGTAGTTTGGTGCTTGTCTGTGAGGAAAAAGCAACACGTTCCTAATGGATGCGTGGCCGGATCATCCATTTATATTATGGCCAAGATAAAGTAGTCAGATCACCAGACGTCAGAGCGGAGGTGTATTCAAAAGACCAGTATCGAAGTTAGCTCTATTGGATGTTGAAGACGACACTAATGATATGGGTGAGTCTCCCCCTCTGGGGTCAATTCACGGGGGTGGGGATGTCATTTAAAGCGTTCAAATGTTGCAAAGTTTTAAAGCTGGTAAAGCAGTTTCGTCTTGGAGATGTGCTAGAGAGAAAGCGGAAAACGAGATGGCTGTAGAAAGCAGAAATTATGTTTAAGTATTTGTTATTTTATTATTTACATTTGTTTAGTTTATTGTATTTACACTTATGTGGCATGAAATGCAACGTTTCGACGGTAATTTGCAACTGCAACACAAAATGTTATAAATATTTTAATTTCGCTGAAAAATGGCCCTTTCTGTGTAAAGTTGTCTTTGAGTAAAAGCCAAGTAAGATATCTACGCTCCATTAAAAACACTATATTTGTATTGGCATAATTTAACTTTATTTCTTTAATATTCAAATAATTTAATATATTCAAATCATGTTGAATAATTTTATTATAGAGAATAAACTACAAACCTTTCCATTTATATTATAAAAAGCGCGCCTTTTTATTTTGAACCGGAGTAAGTTTATTCACGCTCCAGACACAGGAAGTCAACCCACATATTGTTGCTATGTCCCATTTTAGACACGGCGATATTGCGACGATTTTAGTCACCGATTTTTTACTCGTTGGATCGGGAGGAGAGATGAAAGCGGAAACGTACACATCGGCCGTACCAGCGATTTATCGCTCTCACTCGTTCACTCACATGGACAAAGAGTGAATTACTAAGAAAAATCGCTCGGTCAAAATCGCCATGTCTACAAGCTATGGACGACGAAACAGTGCAACAAAAGAAAAACAAAAAAAAATCGCTGAATAAAATCGTTGCAATATCGGCGTGTCTAAAATGGGACTATAAAAACATATCCAATTCCAACTTTAAGGAAAGAACTACATTCATGCATTGGCCTGTTTTCTTATTTTCGACGATTTGTGCCATCATTTTCTCATATAGTAAGCCCACTGCAGAATTTATTAAAGAAAATTCCTCAATGAGACATGTAGATGCTCTAAGCAGGTTCCAAATTGCAGCAATTTTTCAGGTAGCTCAAGAACGTGACGAATTCATTAAGAATTTGAGAACCCGTTTAAAAAAGAGTGATGTAAAAGACTTTTAACTTGCAGATGGACTAATGTACAGAGTAAAGAACAATGGACAAAAGATGTTTTGCATTCCCATTGAGTTAGAAGATAATATTATTAGGCTTATTTATGAAAAAATAGGATACCAGGCTGTAGATAAGTGCCTTGATAAGATCATTTGTTGAAATTTTTAGACCAAATGGCAAACGTATGAATTGGTAATGACCTGAATTATTTCAAAACGCTGTCAATGGTCTTAATTTTTGGTGTAACGGAATTTGGTGAAATTAACTTTCATATCTAAAGTGGAAAAAAACTTTGCTTTACCTAACTCGTCAAGAACATCTGCTAGTCTAGTTAAAGGGAATTTGTCATCCACGACTTTTTTGTTTAAAGCTCAAAATGCTGCAGAAACGAAAACAAAATTCATATAAGAAGTACATTGAGTTTTTTCACAGCAAACAAGTAGCGGATTTTTTTTTTGGCTGGGTAGTACGCTTTTGAAGGAAAAAATTTGTTCAGTGAAGCCAAGTTCACTACCATGTGTGGAGAGTTGAAATGTCAGAATTTCGCTGGCATTTATATGCCCGTATATTTAATTGCCGCAGAAATTTGACAATCAACAATAAAAAAAACAGTATGTGTTGATTTTGTTATTAAACAAATTTATTTAGTTTATTAAGTGCTTTTTCTCCACACACAAAATTTTGACTCTACACCAAAATTTCGCGTGTAGATAATTTACGCCCAACAATTTTCGTTCCTACAGCATACTAAGTTTAAAGCTCTAAAGACTACTAGCCTTCATTTCTTTCTTTCTCCAGTACCTTTCTTCGGAACTATTAAAGAGGGTGAGTTATATGGGCTAACTGAAGGTTCAACAATGACTTTATTTAATAGTTTCTGTACTTGATTTTATATTTCCTGTAAATTAACATGTGGAGTTCTATAGTTTTTAATGTACACAGGTGATTTATATATTGTTGAAATTTTTTGTTCATACAAATTTTTTTTTAGTTAAAATTTCTCCTTCCAACTGAAAAATACCTTGATAATCTTTGTAAATTTCTTATATCGTTTCTTTGCTTTCTTATCTAGATTATCTATATTAATATCTTTTCGTAATTCTTGGAATCTGCTCTCATCTGGCAGGATGTTTTTAAAATGTAATATCTCATAGTTTTTCATCTTCTCTATACCCAGTATTAATCTTGATACTAAAACTTCATTATTAGATGTATTCAAAAATTTCACGTGTTTTATTCATGTTGCTGGAATTATAGTATCTGCTACAAATACTCTTTTTCTAATTTCTTTACCACAGACTACACTTTCTTCATCTTTATCTATGTCTACAGACATTACTGTCGCTGCTCTTGGAGGAATTAAGTCCTTTATAGTTTTCATTTGCATATTAATTGGTATTCTAAATCTTGATCATCAGTTGTTATTGCTAGTGTAAACGTCTCATAATCTATTTTACAATTACAATCTATAAGAAAATCTCTACCTAAGAGTCTGTTCCTAAGTTTGTATTATCATCTGTAATATGAAATGAGTGCAGTATATTATTATTCTCCTATAGTAATTTTATTTGTGAAATTCCTTATGAAGTTTAATTATTTACTTACTTACTTAGGTGGCCGTAACAACCCGTGTCCGGGTTTCGGTCGACCTCATCAGCTCTCGCCAGGCGCCTCTGCTTTGCGCGCGCCTTCTCCAATCGGATACACCAAGTGCGGTTAGGGCTTCCTCAGCCTGGTCCATTTATCGGAGGCATGGTCTTCCTCGTCATCGTTGATCAGCGACCCTCGCCTCGAGCACCTTTTTCGGTGGAGCTTCGTCGTCCATACGATGAACATGACCCAGCCAGCGTAGTCGCTGCACAGCTATACGCCGAACTACGTCAATGTCCTCGTAGAGCTCATACAGCTCGTGGTTCATTCGGATGCGATAGTCATCGCCGACTCGAACAGGACCGAAGATTTTGCGAAGAACTTTTCTCTCGAACACCCCCAGAGCGGCTGCGTCAGTTTGCGAAACTACCCATGTCTCAGCGCCATAAAGCAGCACAGGTAGAACGAGCGTCTTGTAGAGTGTTAGTTTTGTCGATCGAGAGAGGGATCTGGAACTTAGTTGCTTACTGAGCCCGTAGTAGCACCTATTAGCAATTTTTGTTTTTCGCTTTATCTCCAGGCTGATTTCGTTGTTGGTGTTAATGGCAGTGCGAAGGTATACGAACTTCTTGACTACTTCAAAGATATAGCTGCCGGATGAAACGTGTGAGTCTAGACGCCATGCTGCCTTGTTTGTAGACAGCATATACTTTGTTTTACCCTCATTTATCGTCAAACCCACTTTGGCTGATTCCTTTTCGATAGCGGCGAAAGCAGCAGTAACATCTCTCTTAGTTCTGCCGACAATATCAATATCATCAGCATACACAAGGAGCTGGACACCTTTATAGAAAATGGTGTCATTACGATGCACACCGGCCTTTCGTACGATCCCCTCCATGATGATGTTAAAGAGATCGCAAGACAGTGGATCGCCTTGCCTGAAACCTCTTTCGGTATTGAGGTTTCGTAGAGGTCATTTCCTACCTTGACGGAGCTGCGTGAGTTGGTCAACGTCATTCTGCAAAGTCTAATCAACTTTGCAGGTATACCGAACTCAGACATTGTTCGGTCCCTTCTCGGGCTATCGAACGCATCTTTAAAATCGACAAAGAGATGGTGTGTGTCAATTTGATTTTCGTGGGTTTTCTCCAGGATTTGTCGAAGCGTGAAAATCTGGTCTGTGGTGGCCTCCACAGTCCTCCAAATTGGCTTTAATCTTTCACCTCTATAACTTGCGCAGATTGTTGGGTCTCCTTTCTTAAGTTCCAATCGTCAGGCATGCTTTCTGCTAGCCATATTATGCTGATGAGCTGATGCATGCGCCTTAGCAATTCATCGCCGCCGGTTTTAAACAATTCAGCTGACAGGCCGTCAGCACCCACTGCTTTATTGTTTTTGAGTCGTTGGATAGCAAGTCGAACCTCGTCATGGCTAGGTGGTGGTACTTCCACTCCGTCATCGTTGATTGGTGGCACTGAACTGCGCTCTCCATGGGCGGCATTGGTGGAATCGTCGCCAGTAAGTAAATTGGAGAAGTGCCGTCTCCACAATCTCAGCACACACTGTGTATCCGTATTCAGATCTCCATTTTCGTCACTACAAGTGGATGCTCCGGGCTTGAAACCTTGGGTTAGACGCTTTACCTGTTGATAGAATTTTCGTGCATCCTTCTAGCTCTGGTATACCACTAGTTACTCACGCTCACGATTTTCCTGCTATCTTTTCTTGCGTCTGAAAAGGCACCTCTCTTCCTTCCTCTTTTCGCGGTAGTTTTCTCGCACGGCTCGCGTTCCAACTGACTGCAGCGTTTTTCTATATGCGACGTTTTTTTACTGCTGTCGGGATGCGACACTCCTGATCGTACCATTGGTTCCGAGGTTGCGGGCGCCGGAAACCAATGACTTCTTCAGCGGCAGTGCGCATGGAGTGGGATATATGTGCCCAAAGTCCGCCGGCGTCGTCGGGTCCAGAGGTTGGTTGGTTGAGCTTAACCGAGAGTTGAGCGGAGTAGGCTTCGGCAGTCCGTTATAATTGCAGCTTAGCTTTCGTTGCATTCCTGTGCGTATGTTCTTCGCATTGCATAATCGCATGCGGATCTTGGCTGCAACAAGATAATGGTCTGAGTCAATGTTGACCCCCCGAAATGTACACACATCTAGAAAACTAGAGGTATGCCTTCCGTCGATTACAACATGATCAATTTGGTTTCGCGTTTTTTGATCCGGGGACAGCCAGGTGGCCTTGTGGATGTCGAGGTTATTTACTACCTTATTCTTTAATAGAGAAATGTCTGCTCCAGTATCTAAAGGGTGTTTTTTTTAGAGGTTTGTTTTTCGAATAGAGATAAAACTGGCATTTTGTGGTCAAATCTGGCAACTCTAATGTCATTTATGTTCAGTTTGGTTTGCCATTTCATCATGAACAGGTTGACAAAAGAACAACGCTTGCAAATCGTGCAAATTTATTTCGAAAATAATGGTTCAGTTCGCGAAGTTTACCGCAAGCTCCGTCCATTTTATGGTCGACATAATCATCCATCAGAGCAATTACTACGTTTACTCTATGTGATAATACGCATCCGCAGAGACGTCGAACAGTACGCACCGAAGAAACAATTGCCGCTGTAGAGCAAAATGTTGAAGAGGACCCGAATGAATCGATTCGCCACCGTGCACAGCAATTGTAGCTTTGTCCATCAACTTTATGGAAGATTTTGCGCAAAGATCTTGGCTTGCGACCTTACAAGATCCAGCTTGTGCAAGAATTAAAGCCACGAGACCATGCAATGCGTCGTGATTTTGGTGTATGGGCCGAAAATGAGATTGATCTCGATGCTGATTTTCATCGCAAAATTTTGTTCAGTGATGAGGCTCATTTTTGGTTGAATGGCTACGTCAACAAGCAAAACTGCCGCATTTGGAGTGAAGAGAATCCACATGAGACCCTTGAGACGCCATTACATCCACAAAAACTGACTGTTTGGTGTGCTCTATGGGCTGGTGGAGTCATTGGGCCATTCTTCTTCCGAAATAATGCTGGAGAGTCAGTTACCGTTAATGGAGACCGGTATAGAGCCATGATAACCGACTATTTTGTTCCCGAATTGGATGGCATGAATGTGGATGAGTTGTGGTTCCAACAAGACGGCGCTACATGCCACACATCGCACGTCACAATCGATTTATTGAAGGAAACATTCGATGAGCGCATAATTTCGCGGAATGGACCTGTCAATTGGCCACCAAGATCGTGTGATTTGACACCATTGGATTATTTTCTTTGGGGATATGTGAAGTCGCTCGTCTACGCCAGCAAACCAGAAACGTTAGGGGACTTGGAAGCCAACATTCGTAGCGTTATTGCCGACATACGGCCCCATATGCTCGAAAAAGTGGTTGAAAATTGGACCTGTAGAATTAGATTTATTCGAGCCAGCCGCGGAGGCCACATGCCCGAAATCATATTTAAACATTAATGGCATAAAATTATCCTTCCAATAAAGCCAAATTGAAGGACATTAAAACGATTTTCTTGTGTTTTATTTCAATTCGAAGTTCTATACCTCTAAAAAAAACACCCTTTAGTAACAATGTAATTATAGTATTTCCTATATTAACTGTAACATAATATGTTATTTCATTACCTTGCGCTACACAAGACAATTGTCATATATATTTCATAGTCTGTATTAGGTGTCAAATTATTGTCATCTGCAAGGAAATTGTCTGATTTTGACATAGGTAAGACAATTGTAAGACAATAAATGACATTTGTTTCGTTATTGGACGCTTCTTTTGATAGTGGAGAAAAGAATAGAAAAGAATAAAAAAGCGAGGCTTTGTGGTTGTGAAAGTTAAAAAAGAATAAAAAAACATGGTTATTCGATGTGAAAGTTGTGAGATTAAAAAGTAAAGTTTTACGCACAAAATTTAATTTTTTTTCGCTGGACAACGACCTCCAAGTGCCACCACAAGCAGCAGCGTTTCTGTTTCGAAGTGCTTTTTTGAGTTTTTTAACTTTCTCAGCATTTTTTCCAAGGAAACGTCAAAAATTGTCAGCATACGTCGACAATCGTTGTCAGCTCTATTGTCTGCCTGGCAATTAAGACAATTGAGCTGCCGACTGAGAAAATGTGGGTGTATTGGGATTATTAAGACAAATTGTCTGGTGTAGACAAAGCGGTAGACGTACTTACATTAATTATATTATGTCGTAAAATACTGTTAGTCCTATTATTTAAGAATTCCCCGGTCTTTGACCACCGGGCGCATTCCAGTTTCCCTGGTTGCCTTTTCTGTTATCATTAAATTTTCCATTATTAATATTATTATTCCTATTAAATCCTCTTTTATTATTTCCTCTGAAATTAGTATTACTTCTACCTCTATTATTATCATATCCTACATTATTGTTGTAATTTCTGTTAAGATTTTGATTTCTGCTAAAACTTCCATTATTGGTAAAATTATTTTGTCTAAATTGTCCTCGATTTGTATTATGATTTTTTCTACCTCTGTGAAACTTATTAAAATACATGATTCGAGTACTATTGTTGGGTTCTATTTCTGAAACTATCGTAATGGCTTCTGCTAGCTTTACAGGTCTTGCTGCCGTTACAATGGTTCAACTAACCCATTTTTACAGGTCTTGCTGGTTCAAC
The DNA here is from genome assembly GCA_914767935.1 of Coremacera marginata. NCBI lineage: Eukaryota > Metazoa > Arthropoda > Insecta > Diptera > Sciomyzidae > Coremacera > Coremacera marginata. The sequence goes on along the minus strand of OU612045.1, from coordinate 85,854,448 downwards.
TAACCCATTTTTGAAAGTTGTCAAACCAATTTGGTCATTTAAGGGAGTATTCCTGGTTGGAAGGCTGTTTTTGGACCCTATTTGAAAAACTTCTCATTTGAAAACACAATGAGCTATTCACATTCTGTTATAAATGCGATATATATATAATAATATATAATTTTTTATTATATTAAGAATATATTAATTTAAATAAAAAATTTTTTTCTTTGAACGAGGATTGTTCAAAAAGTTGTCGGCCTTCAAATTGGGCGTCGAAAAAAAAGGTAAGCTGCTTGCGGCCCGTATAACTCTACTTCGGATCATCTAAAATGGAATAAGTAAACTTCGTTACATTCAGTACAGATGTAATTCTGGTCCCTACCTCAATCATAATTTTGCGATTATTTTTCACAAAAGGCGGTCATCGAAAAATGGAAAACCGATTTTGGGTCTTTTTTTTTGTAGTTTAGTGTAAAAAAAAATAGTACAAAATTGTTTAAAATTGTGAATAGTTTAGTGTAAAAAAAAATAGTAAAAAATTATTTAAAATTGTGATTGAGGTAAGGGCCAGAATTTTGACAATTCTGCGTCGATTGCACATTGTTTCATCAAAATTAGTTTAGTAAAACCGGAGGAAAGCAGCTTCGAATTTCAAAAACGTGATTTTGAAAAAAAACTCAAAGAAAATTTTACGCAAAAAAACATTTGTTTTTTGTAAAATACTTATATATATGGGGCACTGCCAGCCCTATAAAGAACTCCTTCCTCTTCTTCAAAAAATGGGGACTCAGCGGCTCTTTGTGCTCTTCGGGCAGTTCTACCTTCTTTTGATGTGGCCAGAACTCTGGCTTCGGACCTTTTCAAACGTTCTTCGTTCCGAGACATGGTGAAATCATATGAGACGTTGCCAATCGGGATGTCCATTAGGTTCATTATTTGAAGTATTGGCAAAAAACCTTCGTTAAATGTGACAGTTGCAATATAATTGGCAATCTTAATAGTGCGTGCGCCGGTGTGCATATGCTTCGGTGCGAATGACCACAGCACTGCGTTGAAAGATTCGTTGCTGTTTTGAGTTTCGGAGCCAAGGCATCTGTTTAACAAATCATCGGCTGACAGAGCTTCGTAAATAGGTTTGATTGCTTCCTGGACTCTCTGATTTAGTGATGCATACGTATGCTTGAAGCTGTCTATTGTCCCTTCTGCTACCGCTCTTTGCCAGGCGCACCAGATCGACGCACCGGTTGGACAGTTTTGGTGCGGTGGAGCTTCATCAGTCGAGATTTTGTGCAAAAACGTGGCCCAAACAGCCTTCTTCATGCCAGCAACCGATTATGGATGACGACAAATAGCGAGGCCATAATATGTTGTTAGTTCAGAGATGACTTTATCTGTCCTCTTTTTGGCCTTGCGGAGTCTGGTGCCTATTCTTTTTTCCACGTGCGATAAACATTCTTTTTTTCGACGATTGGGTCACTATCGTACGGATCGTCGTCTATAATAGCTTTGAATGTTTTTGAGTCACCATCGCCGATATACTTGCAGTATTTTACGCCATGCTTTTGGGCTGATATGGCAAATATTTCCTTTAGCGCATCCACCTGCATCTTCCCAGAGCTTCCTCGATGGTTGGCACGGCATTCCTTTTCGTAGTCTTCAATCCAAATTCCATATGCCAGTGGGTCTTCTTCTTTCTTAGCTTCCCAATACTTGGAACTGTTGCATACGCTGGACTTTACAACAAAGCCGACTATTTTTTACTATATTTGCCGATCAACGTTATAGCGCCGTATTGTGAAGAAAAGCCACGTTTTTTCCAATGCCATCACCTGATACGGTAAGCATTGTTGGGTCGCACTGTAGATCGGCTGTGACCATGGCATCTCTCTCTTCTTTCGCGGCTTTTGAATAAGTGTATCCATCGATCACGCTTGCAGCTGCATGAAAGTTCTCCAGGGCAGTGTAGTATAACGAGTTACCCACACCTCTGCCGATATCCATGAGGCTACAAAACGTGTTAATGCCTTTTGACCCAATGCCTAAAAGCCTCATGGGAAAAATCAAGCGCCGGTTCATCAAATATGATTTGCCAACCAAAGGCGACGAAAAAATGTATGTAGTGGTCGGGCAAGCGCAGTGAACACCAATTTTGATTTTTCGATTTTTACTTCACATTTGGCATATATTACCAGATTAGCAATCGCCAAGAAAACTGTATAAAACTCCAAAATGCAATTCTCCGTTTTGTTGTCAATGCTTATGTCTTCGTTTTCATTATTATTTTATTTAACTTGCTTCGTTCGTATATACATATACAGCAGCAATATTGTCTGCAGTACGAGCTGTACGAGCATGCACTAGTATTTTCACATCTTCTACATACCCGGGTTGCTCAAATTTTTACACGATTTTTCCGATTGTACGCACATTTGGACAATTAAATTGACCGAAAAAATCACGAAGTACACGATATGCATTTTGATTTGAACGCTTATTTTCATAATGAGACTGAATAACTTAAACGCGTTGCTCGATTGTTTCCATGGTTCAAATTGAGTTAGTCTGAAATTGAGAAATGTCAAATGAAATGCAGAAATAACTTGACGTTTAGGTGTGGTTCACATTCAACATCGGCCCTTAAAATTTAACCACCCGATATAATGGTGGTAAAACTAATCTCCTTCTTGCAGCAAAAGGAGATTTATATGCGTGCTTTTTTCTTCTTTTGTATAGTAGTACGGTCAAACTATACTTTTCAGGTCTTCATCGAACCCAAATACATTTATACTTATACTATCGTTATTTCCTTCAAAAATTTCAACATCCTTAACTTTCAATGGGAAAGTAAGGCTTTCAAAGTTTATTGTTGGATAGTTGCTGTTGATTATCAAATTAACTGTTGAGGCAGATATATCCGAAATATTATAGCTGAAACATCTATTTGAATTATCATCGACAGGACTAAACACTGATATTATTGCCCATTTAAAGCAGTTTTCGTCTTTGTTTTGGGTGTATATGCAAGCGTGTTTATTTTCTAATATTTTTGGTAGTTGAATATATTATGAACCTTTGATGGGTTTATACTGGTTCACGTTGATTTCTAAGTGTGATATTCTTATCACTGCCCAGCCACTTGTTGTGAGTCACAACTATTAAAACCAATGCAAGACTTAAATCAATGCATATTTGTAGGCACTACCTCTGGTGCCATACAACAAACTTAATAAATTCACTTTATAAATTAAAAGTCAATGCCAAGTTCAAGTGCATGAAAATGCAACGTCAGCGATAAGGCGTAAAACAGATTAAGCTCGTCGCATGCTACCAGCCGGTACCCAGCGACCAGCTTAAATAACAAGCCGTAGCGCCGGTGTGTTGTTGTTGTCTCACCGTGAGAAATAAACTGACACCACTTTGCCTTCTGCATTGAGCGCAAAATGCTTTGACAGCATTTTTAATTAATAATATTTTATTGTTGTAATTGCATGCATTTATTTTATTTACTGTAGCTTGCACTTGGACAATATTTAGCGTAACAAGAGTTCCGCATTTTGAAAATAAAAACATGACTAATGAAATGCAACTTGAGCATTTTACATATGTTAAACACAAGAACGTTTCCGCATAACTTGAAACTCGGCCAAGTTATGAAGAAATACCTTATAGATTAAATAAGTGTTACAATTAGCCAATTAGTAAGTAAGTAAAATTTAAGAATGTGACAAAAACTGTCAACTAAGTAATTAAGTAAGAATGTAAAGATTGAGGCAGCCAGATATTTGGTATAAATATCGCTGCTTTTAAGTTGTAAAAAGAGATTGTTAAAAAGCTTGCTAACAAGAAGCAGCCCGTTGTTGCAGATTAAAACAATAAACTCCTAAATACAAATATAACCCTTGCGGAATTATTCATTGGGAACCAGGATCAAGAAAGCACTCAATAAGAGTAAGTATACTGCTGGCTGGTGATCCATTACAATACCCACTGCACACTTCCGGCATCCTCGCGGCTGCCTAGGTTCTGGCAGCTACCCTGCCTATAAAAACTCAAGGTAACCTCACGATGTACATCTATGCCCGCGGGCATAAATGTAACTCGTGAGTATTTTTTTGATAAGGACGAGTTGGTAGGATTGTTCAGCGAAGAACCTACGGGTATCCTCATAGGGAGGATCACAACACACTATTACGTTCTTGGAACTCCGACATTTTGGTAATTTTGCTATAACATTTTTCTATATAAACAACATCTAAATCTGACGCTTTTTGAATCATCACCATTTTTGTTTGGTGTGATTTGAGATCTATTGTGGCCACATCTGCGGTCATATTAATGTATTCACAAAATAATTCCAGGTTAAACTTAAAGTTTGTATGTTTCACCTGTTACTGTTTGCTAAAAACTCCTCTGGAATTAATAAGGCCTCATTGTTATTTTTGTAAATAAATGACTCTATGCGTTCTTTAAATACTGACGTAATTCTAGTAAGATTTTCATTTACGATTTCGCCACTACTTCTTTTATAAGCGCTTGTTCTTAAATTATAAGACCAATCTTTTGTTAATATATGTTTCCTGCAGGTGTTGCAATAGACCTTTGGGATTTCTTTTTCCACACTCACACTCACTATTATAATTATCTATGTATATATTGGTGTTTGGGGGGGAAAGGGGGCGAACCTTCACATAGCAACGTGTCTGACCGCCTCAACCTGGCGAGACCAGCATTATCCATGTCGAAATCGTCTCAAGTCGACTCAAACCTCCAAGTGGTGTTCCCTGGGCAACGGCAAACTGGCATCCGTCAGTTTGACGGCTAATTTGAGCGGCTGGTCGATCCATAGACCTTAAACATGGAATGTGCGCAGGGTTTGGGTCCCGCCACATTACTACTGCCCAATGAAAACTAAACCAGCCTCGGATAAGAACCCCAATTACGTTGACGACCACCGCAAACGAAAAACGGACAATGATTTACGGATATGCACCTGGAATGTCCGGACCCTTTTAGAGAAGGTGCCATTATCCAACAGGCGGAAGCCCTCAAAAAAATAAAATCTGACATCACCGCCATCCAGGAAATGCGATGGAAAGGGCAAGGCTGCTCTAAACAAACACACTGCGATATCTACTACAGCTGCCATGCGGAGAAGCGCGAATTCCGATGTGGATTCGTCGTTATCCGGAAACTACGCCACCTTGTTTCCCAGTTCACACCTGTGAATGAAAGATTGGCCACGATCCGCATCAAGGCAAAATTTTTTCACAATAGCCTTATTTGCGCGCACGCCCTGACGGAGGAAAAGGACGAAGCCGTCAAGGACGCTTTCTACGCTAGTCTTGAGGACGTATATGACCACCTTCCGGTCCATGACGTGAAAATAGTCCTCGGCGATTTTAATGCGAAAGTCGGAAGGGAAGGCATCTTTGGCCCCACTGTCGGTCAGTTCAGTCTTCACAAGACCTCCACGAACAACTTCGCCGCGGCTAGAAACATGGTAGTTAGTAGCACCAGATTTAAGCACCTCGACATCCACAAGGCCACCTGGCTGTCCGCGGATCAAAAAACGCGAAACCAAATTGATCGTGTTGTAATCGACGGAAGGCATGCCTCTAGTGTTCCAGATGTGCGTACATTTCGGGGGGTCAACATTGACTCCGACCATTATCTTGTTGCAGTCAAGATCCGCATGTGATTATGCAATGCGAAGAACATACGCACAGGAATGCAACGAAAGCATTAGATGTCGCTAAGCTGCAATTACAATGGACTACCAAAGCCTACTCCACTCAACGCTCGGTTAAGCTCAACCAACCAACCTCTGGAAAAAACGCTGCAGTCAGCTGAAACGCGAGCCGTGCGAGAAAACTACAACAAAAAGAGGAAGGAAGAGAGGCGCCTTTTCAGACGCAAGAAAAGAGAGCAGGAAAATCGTGAACGAGAGGAACTAGAGGTATACCAGGGCAAGAAAGATGCACGAAAATTCTATCAACAGGTTAAGCGTCTAACCCAAGGTTTCAAGCCCGGAGCATCCACTTGCAGAGACGAAAATGGAGATCTGAATACGGATACACAGTGTGTGCTGAGATTGTGGAGACAGCACTTCTCCAATTTACTTACTGGCGACGATTCCACCAATGCCGCCCATCGAGAGCGCAGTTCAGTGCCACCAATCAACGATGACGGAGTGGAAGTATCACCACCTAGCCATGAAGAGGTTCGAGTTGCTATCCAACGACTCAAAAACAATAAAGCAGTGGGTGCTGACGGCTTGTCAGCTGAATTGTTTAAAACCGGCGGCGATGAATTGATAAGGCGCATGCATCAGCTCATCAGCAAAATATGGCTAGCAGAAAGCATGCCCGACTATTGGAACCTCAGTGTACTGTGCCCTACACTTAAGAAAGAAGACCCTACAATCTGCGCTAGTAATAGAGGTATCAGTCTTATTTCCATCGCATATAAGGTTCTCTCAAGCGTACTGTGTGAAAGATTAAAGCCGATTACAAAAACACTGATTGGACCTTATCAGTGTGGCTTTCGACCTGGTAAGTCCACGGGCTCAGTAAGCAACTAAGTTCCAGAGCCCTCTCTCGATCGACAAAACTAACACTCTACAAGACGCTCGTTCTACCTGTGCTGCTTTATGGTGCTGAGGCATGGGTAGTTTCGCAAACTGAAAAGAAGAGAAGAGAAAAGTTCTTCGCAAAATCTTCGGTTCTGTTCGAGTCGGCGATAACTATCGCATCCGAATGAGCCACGAGCTGTATGAGCTCTACGAAGACGTTAACGTAGTTCGGCGTATAACTGTGCAGCGACTACGCTGTCTGGGTTATGTCCTTCGTATGGACGACGAAGCTCCAGCGAAAAAGGTGCTCGAGGCGAGGGTCGCTGGTCAACGACGACGAGGGAGACCATGCCTCCGATGGATGGACCAGGCTGAGGAAGCCCTAACCGCACTTGGTGTATCCGATTGGAGAAGGCGCGCGCAAAGCAGAGGCGCCTGGCGAGAGCTGATGAGGTCGGTCGAAATCCGGACACGGGTTGTTACGGCCACCTAAGTAAGTAAGTATATTGGTGTTTACCAAAAATAAACCATATGTTGTTCATGCTTCTATACTTGCTTAACGCTGATAATATCTTTATATGCATGTATATATCTTGTCTTAGCTAAGCTTAGAGTTCTGCTTTAAGAATATCTAAACAAAAGAAAAAAAACTGCAACATCAGTATTTTTATAGACACACACACCAAGTGATAATGTAAACAATTATTTGAATTAGGGTGGAAGTGTCAGCTGGAGGCCGTCTGGCTTATTAGCCCCCCTACTAAATCGTACTAGCTCAAGTTAATAATACCCCCTTAAATCTCCGCCGCTGGATTAACTTTGATAAGTTTTACGTATATATGTATGTGAGTTTGCTTAACAACCCTATAGGAACCCTGTAGGAAAATCAACTAATTTAAAAGTAGTTGATAAAGTTGTTTTTTGTCAACCACAACTAGTTGAAATTCTGACTTTTTTCCATAGAACGAACTAACTTATTTTGTATGGTGATGTCCGCTAAATAAGTCAATTGACTTTCGTCTGCATATATTTTCAACTACTTGTTAAATTAGTTACATTTAAATTATTTTTTTAATTGCTTTCAAATAACCAATTGAAAACTATTACTGATGGCCTAAAGTTAATAATATTTGATGAAATAACATGGTTAAATATATATAAACTTGTAATCTAATAAAAATTTGCAATTAAAACATGTCAACATCAGAGTAGTTGCCGCCTTAATATAATTAAATTTGTTTTAATTGCAAATTTTTATTAGATTATAAGTTTCTATGTATTTAACCATGTTATTTCATTAAATATTGTTAACTTTAGGCTTCACTAAAATTTTGTTTCAAAAAGAAATATTTTTTTATTTACGACATTGAACTGCAAGACAGACGTAGTAAAAACACTTTAAAACTGATAAACTGCCTCAAAACCCTGTGAAACGATTAAAAGTTCTTTATTATTTAAGATAATCAAATTAGAAACCGGTAGTGTTTAGCAAACATTGCACAATTTGGACTCTGTACGGAAATTGATTGCTTAACCATTCAGCAAACACCTCATCACTTCAGTAGTAAAGACGCACGCCTTTCCCTACGTAGCGTCGAGTCTTTTTCATCACTTCATTGCGATTGACACTTAAAAGAAGCACTAAGCAAAATATCGGTGTGTCCATCGACCATGATTGATGGTTGCAAAGCGTGAAAAATCCCGCTGACACTCTTGTTTAGCTCATATTTTGAAATGAAGCATCAAAAAGCTGGCTCATGTTAAATAACAGGCGCAGTATCCACACAATTCCGATCAACTGGATCGGCACCTTCGCTCATGTACCCGGGCGGTGGCGTGCCCGTTTTTGGAAACTGCTTCCGTGGTACGCATGATCACATATAAGCGCAGAGTTCCTCCAGCGTCTGAAACTATCACCTGTTGGAAGCAGAAATAGTCCAATGAAGAAAGGAATAATGAAATTATATCTACCCTCGCAGCGTACTTCTGTTGCGCTCCTTGAATGTAATTACTGGTCCTTTTTTGAATCAACTGGCAATGAAGTTTGGCATGAATCACTTTTCAATTATTTTAAAATCAATTAAAAAACCACAAAAATCGACATTTCACAATTTTCCATTACAAACCTCTGATCATTTTTAACTTTGCTTACATTTTGCTTTCAGATTTTATATTTCAGAATTTATTAGTGTCGACCAGGCATGATTTATGTATTTATGTATTTTTCAAAACAGGTAGTTTTCAATTGGTTACTTTAAAGTAATTAAAAAAATAATTTAAATTTAACTAGTTTAACAAGTAGTTGAAAATATATGCAGACGAAAGTCAATTGACTTATTTAGCGGACATCACCATACAAAATATGTTAGTTCGTTCTATGGAAAAAAGTCAGAATTTCAACTAGTTGTGGTTGACAAAAAACTACTTTATCAACTACTTTTAAATTAGTTGATTTTCCTACAGGGAACTAACATATACATTCATATACACAAAATATGCACGCTTACCGCTGTAAACAATAATAACACATTGTAATGTTCGGACCGTGACAGGACCTCGCTGGTAGCTATGCCGATCTAACTTGTACCATCGCTTGAAAACGCCACTGGTTCTAAGAGGTCGCCTAGTGCTGATTACAAGCACTTAGGTTCAAGAGAAAGTCGCGCTGATTAAAAGCAGAACTAGAATAATTTTATTTTCAAAAATGTTCGACTTTTATAGCGGTATTTTTTTAAAACAACTTAAAACATGACGAACATTAATATTTTCATATAACTTAAATATTAAAAATAAATGTAAATAATAACATGTATGAATTTTATAAAATATAAATATAAAAAAAAATAAATGTAAATAATAACATATGTTGAATCATATCAACACTAATAAGTGCAAAAGAAATGCGTAACATAATATAATATGTGCGACAAGAAAAAGTGTATGCATGTACTTAATTTCCCTTTTTGCTTTAACATATACTTTGTGCGTGGGTGAAGCAAAATAGCAACAATGCAATTGAGTTCAATGCTCTTGCGCATAAAAAAAACAAGTTCATGTCAACATGTTCAAGTTTGTGTTGTTGTTTAGTTTGTGAGTGTTACAAAATAATTAAAACGCTAGTTGAGTTCAATGCACTTTTAGATTAGTAAATAAATTTGCATTAATGTGCTTAAGATTATATTATAGAAAAATATAGTTTGGAGTGCATTACACCCCCACCCTTAAGATAAAAATTATTTGATTTTAAGAAAATAATTTTTGTTTATAAATTATGTAATGCAATTGTAGTACAATGTACTTTATATATATGATAAAAATAAAATGATGTCTTTTTTTTTCTTACATTGATTTACATTGATTAATTAATTGATTAATAAGAAAATTTACATTGACTAATTCAATTTTTTTAATAAATTATTGTGATATTCTTTGATTTTTCCATTTAGATTAATTATAGAATTTACTCAATTTCTTTTTATTAACTTGTATGGACCATGATAAGGCGATTGATTCTTTTTTCTGTTCGTTCTTTTTATTAAGACTTTGTCACCAATATTTAAATTTAATGGTGCTGTAATTGTATTATTCTGTATTCGTTTTCTTTGGCTATATTTATTAATTCTTGTGTTTTTTTTATAGAGTATGCTAATCTTATTTTCAGTTCTTGCGCGTAATTATCTGTATTGTAAACTTTTGATTTTTTTTAAATTATCATTTGGTAGATTTGCCAATTTGCCAAAAATTAGCTCAAAAGGACTATAAATTGTATCAATATGAGGTGTCGTATTGTACGCAAATGTGAAGTATGGGATCCAGTGGTCCCATTCGTCATCTTTGCAGAAATTTAATAAGAACTCATTCAATATTCTGTGGATCCTCTCAATAGAACCTAGAGTTTCATGATGGTAAGGTGTACTAAATATTTGCTTAATGTTCAATTGGCTGCATATCTCCGACATCAACTCATTGGTAAATTCAGTACCCTTATCTGATTTTAGAATTTTAAAGTGACCATAAATCAAAAATAAGTTTTCTATTAAGGTTTCGGCTACAGTTTTGGCGTCTTTGGTTTCCATATGACAAGCTATAACGTATTTCGTCAACTCGCACTGCATAGTTAAACGTAAAGGACCTACTGTGTCTATTGCTACTGTTTCGAAACTAGATCCTGGCGTGTCTGTCAAAGTTAGTTTTTCTTTTGTATGTCTTGTTTGTTTGTTAATTTTGCATTTTTCGCAATTTAGTATGTAATTCTTTATCATTTTTCCCATGTTCTTCCATACATATTTTTGTTTTAGTTTTAATGTGGTTTTTCTTATGCCGAGGTGACCTCCGTGGGTCGAGTTGTGGTATTCTTCTATAATTTTATTTTGAATTGTTTTGTCGACTATTCTCTGTGGTTCGCTATAAATTAAAATTTTTAAATTCCCCTCATTCCTACTTAAGTTGGTGTATATATTTTTAAATTTTTCCATTGCAATTATTTTAAATATCTCATCGTTTCTCTTTAATGCTAGTTCTTCTTTTCCTAAATTATACATCCTTGATGATAGCTTTTCCAGAGTCAGCGTTGTGAACTGTGGGTTATCACTACATCGTATAATAATTTCCTCATCGTTTATCTCAAATTGAATTTGGGTACCCTTTCTCCTACTTTCAGTAACAAATCTTAATTTTTTTTGTTCCTTTAATGTCCGATATTGATGTGCATTCCAAAAAAAAAATTTGTATGGGATTCTTGTTGGGAAGACAATCTGTATTGTTATAATTATTGTTTTGCATATGATTATTTCTAGTCATACCTCTTGTAATTGCTAGAATATTTCTTTTGCTATCTTCTGAACCTGTCGGAATCATAGCCTGCAGTGAATCGCTGTTAATAACTATCCGGGATAATGCGACAGCATTCGCATTCATTTTTCCTTTCATATATAAAATATCAAAATTGTAATCGCATTAGTCTAATCTAATTCGTGTCATCTGACGGATGACGGATTTCTGTGGGTAAAAAGAGACACTAATGGCCTGTGGTCTGTGATTACTAAAAATTTGCGACCATAAAGCTATGGCCTGAAAAAATTCATAGCCCAGTGTATGGCCAATAACTCTTTTTCTATGATTGGTTTGTTCAAATCATGTTTCGAAAGTGACTTGCTTGCAAAAGAAATTGGCAAGTCTGAACCAACTTCGCCTTGTGACAGAACTGCACCTAGAGCATAATTCGAGGCGTCTGTCGTCAGTATAAATTGTTTTTCAAAGTCTGGGTATTGTAGTATAGGAGGTTTAAGTAGTTTTTCTTTTAACGTGTTACAAGCATTTTGGCAATTTTCATTCCAGTCAAATTTTGTGTTCTTTTTCAAAAATGAGTTCAAATCCTTGGCTATATCTGCAAAATTTGGTATGAACCTTCTGTAATAATTGCAGAAAGCAACAAATCTCCTAACTTCGTCTGTGTCTTTTGGTACAGGATAATTTTTAATTATTTTGTTTTTCGCTGGATCAGTTCTAATTCCATTAGATGTTATGAGGTGTCCAAGGTAGACAACTTCTGGTTTTAAGAAAGAGTACCTATGGGCATTTAACTTCAAATTAAACTTTCTTATTCATGCAAATACTTTGGCTAAATTTTCATTGTGATGCCTTAAACTGCATCCAAACCCAACGATATCGTGAACGTATAAAAATGCTTCAGCGTCTAATCCACTTAACGCTATTGTCAGCATACGCTGAAAACTGTTAGATGATATTTTCAGTCCAAATGGTAGACGTTTGAATTGAAAGTTTGTTGTAGAGTTCTCGGATTTTCCAACAAAGTTTTTAATTCTCTAAAAGTCGAAGTCCTATTCGAACGTCCAATTTTGCTGCGGAGTTGTGATGTAAGCTTAAAATTATAGACATATTTAATAAAAATTTCTTTATCTTGATCTTTAAGTAGATCGTGAAGTAGTTCTGATTGAATTATGAAATCCTCTAATTGATAAAATCCCCTTTAAAGATTTGTAGGTTTTTGCCTACCAAATTTATATCGAAGTTCGACATTTTTGGCAAATTGTTGTCTTCTTCCCAAATATTTGAACAATTTAAATCAGGGACATAAGAGTTATAACCAATATTTGAAAAAAATCCTGAAATAATAATTAATCAAGAATTTTTAAAACCTGCTCTCTGAATAATAGTTACAAATAACCAATGTTTTTTTGGTCTTTGATTACCATTATATTTTTTTTTTTTTTGTTTTGGGCTTCCATAACCATAACAAAAGATTTTTATTTTTTTTGGTCTTCCGTAACCATTACAAAAGATTTTTATTTTTTTTGGTCTTCTATAACCATTACAAAAGATTTTTATTTTTTTTGGTCTTCTATAACCATTACAAAAGATTTTTTTTTTTTTGGTCTTCCATGTACATTATGAAAGATTTTTCTACATCAAATTTAGTAAAAATTAGAAGAAACTATTAATTAAACTATTGGTAAAATAAGGATAACAAAAGTAGTTTAGTTAAAATACGGATTTCTGTAAAAATAGCAATTAAATTAGTCCAATTGAATTAGAACACGTTGTACAGACTTTTGTACTAACCTTTTTTTTCGAGTGTGCATAAAACGGTATATTTTTCTGTTTTGCTTTTAATCATGTTCCTTTTGTTTCTTCATTGTTACTATTGACAGCTTTGTTAATATTCATTCGGTTATTGTTTATTACATTGATAACATTTGTTTATCGTTATTAATAAAATCTTTTAAATAATTGCAACTACTTTGTTATTTAATGAACAGTACATATTAAAGCAATACATAGTGAAAGGGTGAAAAAGTGAAAGAGTGAATGGAAAAGAAGTGAAAAATGGGAAGAAAGCGAAATATTTTTATTCGAGAGTTTTTTATTTTTGAGGCAATGAAAAACGAATCCACGTGTAAAACTTGTAAATGCAAAATTGTTGGAAGTCATGTGACTAACCTTAAAAGACATATGTTAGCTTACCATATCGAGCTTTATAATGAGGAACGGGAGGATTTTGATAATCATTTGGTTAAAAATGAAGGCGGCAAAAAGTTTTGTGTTTGCTACTCAGAAAAGGAAATCAGAAATGCATGCTTGAAAATAGTAACGGAAAACTCTCAACCGTTGTCATTCTTCGACTCTGAAGCATTTAAAATTCTTACAGATCAAATTTTTAAAGGTCTTAATATGAGTCCAATAAGATCTCATAACATAATAACCATTATCAGTGACGAATATGAGCGAATTAAAGACATGATTTCAAGAAAAATTAAGGGAAAGGTATTTTCCTTAAAGATGGATAGTGCTACAAGGAATGAACGATCCGTTCTGGGAATTAATATTCAGCTAATTGTTGACGGCAAGATTGAAATTTATACGCTTTCTATAAGTGAAATGCGGACCTCGCAAACTGCTCAAAATTTAAAGGAACATTTGCAAGAAGTTTTAAATGAATTTGGCATAAGCAAGACGCAAATCTTTTCAGTTACGACAGATAATGGTCGGAACATGTTGAAATCGGTTGACTTACTTGGCGTTTATAGTGATGATGATAATGCTGATGATGACAGTGACGACGGCGATGAGGATGAAGATAATGGCGATAATGATATTACTCAATATTCTGCAAATTCTGTTGCAGAAAATCAAGATTCCTTTTGGGAAAATCTTTTTGAAGAACATCATCAAATCCACTCAGTGAGATGTGCTGCTCATACACTCCAATTGGCGATACATGATTTTCTACGCAACGATGAGAGGATGACAATTATTCACAGTGTACGGCAGATAGTAAAAACTTTGAGAACGCAGCAGTGGAAGTAAGTTAAAAATATTTATGCATGTTCCTAATACTACATGCACACAAAAAAAAAATACCTAGTTCGCAATTAAATTAAATACTGAAATTATTAGGGATGTTTTCGGTTCCAAAACTCAAAATAGCCAAACCTACCTAGTTTTTGCTCGGTGTGAATATACCTAGTATAATATGCACATTTTGCATATTTTATTTTAGGAGATCGTTGAAGGTACTAAAATTGCGCAAGCCGACCCTTGATGTACCCACGCGTTGGAATTCCACCTTTGTTATGCTGACGAGGTTTCAAGATTTTAAAGAATTGTGTTTGAAGCATTTCAAGAACACAATTTCGGAGGCGGAATGGGAAAAAATTGACATTCTTGTTTCAAGCTTAAAGCCATTGTATGAAACAACACTTAAACTTCAACACCAACAACTTCTCATGGGAGATTTTTATAGACTATGGTTTACCTTAAAAGTGGAACTGCAAAACAGGAATACGGACGAATCTCTGGCTATTTATGATTGCATTTGTAAAAGGGAACCTTTACTTATAAATACAGATTTAATGAATTCAGCACTGTTTCTCGATCCACGCTTTCGGCGAATTCTAAATTTGGAGCAAAAGGAGGCTGCTAAAACTCATCTGAAAAAACTAGCCGCAAGGATTATTTCTGTAAAACAGGTTGGTAAATGTTGAAATATTGACGATTTAACCTACAATTGAGCTTGTTGTTTTAAGGGAGAGGCAGAAGAATTAGGACCAACGCCTAACCTGTCCAGTACGCAATTCGTAAATGAAACATCAAATATGAGCACCTGTTCCGTGAGAGAAAATTTAAGAGCACTAGAAGTCGACTCAGATTCCGAAGAAGAGCCTTCAAACCATCACACGCAATTTCTGAAAGCTGCATTCGGTGAAATCGATATTTATAAGGAAGCCAGAGTTGACATTGATACAAACTTGATAGAGTATTGGCAAGCAAAAAAATATTCATACCCCTTTTTAAGGAAGCTAGCATTAATAGTTCATGCCGTTCCAGCAACACAAGTCAGCGTTGAAAGGGCATTTTCTGCTCTGAAAATTATACTAACTGACTTACGCTGCAATTTATCTGAGCGAACATTGCGTTCATTAATGTTTGTAAAATTAAATTCTTAAAAAATACATATGTATATATATCTCAAAATGTTCCACTTTTTTAATTTCAAAGCTATAGTTTCATACAGTTTGTTAGGATTCAATTGGTTAATTTGGTTACTTATAATGACTATGTAAGAAGAAAAAAAATATGAGAAAGATTTGCGGATCCTAACCAAAATCAATAAAAAAAAGTTCGTCCTTGTGCAAATATAGATAAGTTAGTGTGCACAATTTTATAAAAATATCTAAAGATTTGCGAACTGAAACGTGGTTATAGAAGACAGAAAAAATAATAATCTTTCATATTGGTTATCAAATACCAAAAAAAAAAATCGTTTATAATGGTTACAGAAGACCAATAAGAATAAAAATCTTTCATAATGGTTACCAAAGACCAAAAAAAAAAAATATCTTTTGTAATGGTTACGGAAGACCAAAAAAACCAATTATCTTTCATAATCGTTATCAAAGACCAAAAAAAATAAAAATCTTTCATAATGATTATGGCAGCACTACAATTTTCTGGGTAATTTATAATTATTATTACAGGCCCAATTTTTTTTCAGCTATTTTTTCCATAACCTTTTGCATATTTAAAAAATAATAAGAGTTAAATCGGGTCCCTGATTTAAATCGCTATCCTGAACTTTAGTAATTTTTATTTTTTCTTTTATACGTAAAGTATTTATTGTTTTTAATAAGTCTTCATAAATTTAAAAAATTGTATTTTTAAAGTGTTTAAATTTTCATGGAATTTAAGATTATCTACTTCATTTTTTAATTCCTCAAGATTTTGTAATTAATGTTTATTATATTCTTTGCTGTACTCCCTATTCTTGCTTTTACTTAAATTGTTGTTTAATTTTTCAATATATCTAATGTGTTCTTCGATCACGTCCATATGATCATGAACGACCTCAATACCTTCCGTAGATCAAAAATAAAACATTTTTTTTTTTTTAAAGCAGAATTGATCAATTGAAGATAAACGTAGACAAAACTGACGTTTAAGTTAATAAATAAACTGAGAGTAAAAGTGCCGGTCGCGTGTATGCATATTTTGCGTTTTCGAAAAAAAAATAAGTGAATATGTTATTTATGAACAAAATTTTATTTTAAAAAGAAATGGATTAGTTCTACAACTATTCGAGGTTAATACAGTTTTTTTTTTCTTTGTGTTTTTATTTCATAATTTATTTCATACCTAGCAAATATAATATAAAAATATACTAATGTTCATATTATGGAAATCTTTCATAAAATACAAAAAAAAAAAATATAATTTGGCAGCTTTTCAGCGTTTACTATATTGCGCAGCGTGGCCAATTTTTTGCGCAGTTTTACTAGGACACCTCCACGTCTGTGCCTCGGTCTCTGCGTCACTGGAATTGCCGTAAGTCGTTCCTCTCGAGCTCTTTGACTCTCCTCTATTGAAATCTTCCTTGGACCAGCCTTTATGGTCGCTGGTACGCACTTTGGTGCATCTAAATTAGCACTCGCTGGCACGTATTCCTCTTCCGACGGCACATAATTTTCTTCCGGCTTGGGCAGGATCGCCATGTAATGTTCGGACCGTGACAGGACTTCGCTGGTAGCTATGCCGACCTAAGTTGTACCGGTGCTTGAAAACGCCACTGGTTCTAAGAGGTCGCCTAGTGCTGATAAAAAGCACTTAGGTTCAAGAGAAAGCCGCGCTGATTAAAAGCGGAACTAGAACAATTTTATTTTCAAAAATGTTCGACTTTTATAGTCGAACAGCGGTATTTTTTTAAAACAACTTAAAACATGACTAACATTAATATTTTCATATAACTTAAATATTAAAAATAAATATAAATAATAACATGTATGAATTTCATAAAGTATAAATATAAAAAAAATAAATGTAATTAATAACATATGTTGAATCATATCAACACTAATAAGTGCAAAAGAAATGCGTAACATATTATAATATGAGCGACAAGAAAAAGTGCATGCAAGTACTTAATTTCCCCTTTTTGCATATACTTTGTGCGTGGGTGAAGCAAAATAGCAACAATGCAATTGAGTTCAATGCTCTTGCGCATAAAAAAACAAGTTCATGTCAAAATGTTCAAGTTTGTGTAGTTGTTTAGTTTATATTGCATGCATATATATATTGTGCGTAAGTGTAACAAAATAATTAAAACGCTAGTTGAGTTCAATGCACTTTTAGATTAGGAAATAAATTTGCATTAATGTGCTTAGGATTATATTATAGAAAAATATAGTTTGGAGTGCATTACAACATATACAAAATATGCACATCCACTTGCTTAAGCACATGCATATACACAAAATATGTACGCCCACTTGCTTAAACAATAACAATACACACAGAGACTTCGAGAACATTTCAGCAGCCGAAAACAACAATAGCACACATAACATACATAAAATATGTACGTCAACTTGCTTAAACACATATACATACACACAAATTATGTATGTACACTTGCTTAAACAATAACAACATACACACACACCCATATTTAGTATGTACCTCCACTTGCTTAAACACACATACATACACATAAATTATGTTTCTACACTTGCTTAAACACACATCCATACACGCAAAACATATGTGTACACGTGCTGACGTCATCAAGTTCCATTGCTCCGTGAACCCCCATATCGTACCTACTGTCTTACGTTTATAATTAAGATTAGTTTTAATTAAGTTATTCTCAATTAATGTTAATTTTTTGGGGCCAATTTTAATGTGAACTTTTTTTTAATTTTATAGAGTTGTTTGACCAATCCTTCCAAATTGCAATTTTTGAATATAAAAAAAAATTAAATTTTGCCCGACGTTTCGTCACTTTTTTTGTGACATTTTCAGGAAAGAATTTTTTGTATTTTTTCTAAAAACACAAAAATTAACAATTTTTCAAAAAAAATTTAACAAAATTTACTTTACATTAATAGATACATTCAATTAATTTCCACAATAAAACGTGACTTTAAATTAAAAAAAAAAATTTTAACATTGCATAAAAACTTTAAGAAACAGAAAAATTGTTTTAACACAAATTTATAAGCCTATATATCAATGTCTTCTTTGAAACTTATTGCTCTTTCCCCTTTTTGTTGTATTCTTAGACTTTCTAATGTCATTCTTCTTTTTGTTTTGCCTCAAAATCAGCTGTATGGCCTGTAGTCAATATATGTTGAGCTAGCGCTGTTGTTGTTTTTTTGTTTTTATATCCGGCTTGTGTTTTGTCATTGTTATTTTTAGTGCTCTTTTTTTTGTTCCTATATAAGTTTTGTCACAACTTTCGTGCTCGTCACCTTTGCATTGCAGTTCGTATACAACGTTGTTTTTGTCTTCGTTTTTAATATTTGTTTTTGTGAATATTTGGTTCAAAGTGGCGTTTGATTTATATGCAATTCGTATGTGTGTGTTGTCCGTCAGTTTTGTTATATATGTGATGCCTAAGTACTTTTTTGTTTCTTGCTGAGTACTGCCAGACTGTTTGTTTTGATCTGTTACTTTTTGGCTTGGTTTGTTTTCTGAAAACTTTTTGTTTAATAATGAATTATGAGATGTTTAAAACGACTATCCAGTTTTTTTTAGTATTGTTTTAATCTTTTTTATGTTTTTCTCCAGGAATTGAGTGTCAGCTAATTTAAAAATTTGTATTTATTAAGTTGGTCGCCGTATTTATTTTTTGCTGCATTGGTTGCGTCGAGTGGAAATTTATAAGTCTATCTGAGCATCTTGTTTTGGTAAACCAGTCAAAAATTATTCTGTTATTTTTTTCTACGTAGTTGGACGTCTAAGTATGGTATGTTATGATTTCGTTCAATTTCATTTGAGAATTGTATGTTTTTGTAGTAACTATTCAGTGTTTTGTGAATTATGTCTGTCTTTTTCTTTATTACGGCAAGAATATCGTCTACATACTTACATATGAATGTAATATTTATGTCATTATTTTGAACAATTGTTATTGTGTCGTGAAGTAAGCTGTCCAGAATTATGTCTACTATCGTCGGAGATAATGGACTGCCCATTGTCATACCATATATTTGATCAGGTATACCTGGTTGTCAAATATAAAATAATTATTTTCTTTTAAGCAGAATTCTAAAATATTTAGAAATTGCGGTCGTGGAATGCTAGTCAAGTTTTTAATTACGTCCCATTTCTTCATTATATTTTTTATCGCTAAATGGGTCAGGATGTTGGTGAACAGAGACACAATATCAAAAAATACAATTATGCCCTCATCTGTCAGTGTACAATTTTTAAGTTTTTCTTTCATTTGAACAGAGTTTTTGATATTGTATTCGTCAGATATAAAGTGTCTTAAGGGGGTCTTCTCTTTGAGCAACTTTTTTTTCGACTTTTTTTCATTTATTTATAGCTTGGGTAGTTGTGAATATGCCCCTAAAAGGATTTTTAGAAATTCGAAATACTTTAGAAGATAGATTGTGAAGCAAGGTTTTCGTCAAAATGAGCTATTTTTTTCGACTCATTTTCGAACGAAGCGGCATAAAGTAACCACCGAATCCCGTTGAAAATGTTTATTGTTAGATAAAAACGTGTTTGCACACATATTCATACAAACATACGAATACACATTTCTGCTTATTTTAGGGGTTGAAGCATTTTTTGAGTCCAGGTGTTCAACTGAAAGCATCATTTAGTTCAGTTTGTATCGAGTTGAGCAACTGACGCGTGCGCTTCAGTGAACGGAAAAGTAAATTTTTCATAAATTTATTGTGATTTTTGTAAAATGGATCGGAAAAGTAATAAAAAAAAAAAAAAAAACGCCCAAGTGAGCGTCAGAATCGTGCTAAAAAACGCGGGTTTAGTGGAAATCAGCATCTTAGACCAGAGGATTCTGAATATACCAGTACATCGGCCAAGAAATTCAAGAATAACGAAGACGACGAAGTATCAATCAAAAACAATTTGAAGTATTGCATTCTCGAGTTCTGTTCTGTGTTTACCACGTTGTCAGCGTTGGTAATTTGTGCCTCATGCAAGCAAAAAATTGAGTTCTCAGAAGCCTCACCAAATGGAGTTGGATTTAAAATCGCTTTGAACTGCGCCTGCCCACGCACAACATATATTTCTTCGTCACCTATGATCGGAAAATCATATGAAATTAATCGACGCTTGGTTGTTGCCATGCGGCTTTTAGGGATTGGGCCAAAAGGTATAACCATGTTTTGTGGCCTCATGGACTTCGGACAAAGTTTGTCCAACAATCTGTACTATACTATCCTACAAAATTTGTACGTTGCTGGAAAAGCCATGTACGAACATGTCATTTCAAAAGCTATTGGAGAAGAAAAAGAGGCTATGATCGAAGCGAATCCAGAGTGCGATCCCACTTTATTTACTGTGTCGGGGGATGGGACTTGGAAGAAGCGTGGCTTTGCTTCCCTTTATGGTGTCACAACTTTGATTGACAAGCATACCAAAAAAATTGTTGACACTGTCGTAAAATCTCGTCGGTTTATACCCATACTTAAAATTATGGGTTTGATGGGTATTGCGATTGGCAAAAACGCATACGAATACGCACTATCTCGCAATGAAGACAGATTGAACCGATCAGAGACTCGAGCTGCGGCATCATCAAAAGCTGGCAGAACGGCTCGCAGAGCAGAGAGGGCAGCAGAAAGCAGTTTCTACGAAAATTTTTTTTTTTTTTTCCCAAAAAAATTACTTCAAACTTTAAACGCGTTTATCTCGAACCCACGTTTTTCGAACTGGCGGCCATGATATCTCCAGTTCCACTGAACCGATTTTCATGAAACAAAGTGGAATCGACGCAGAATTGTCACCATTCTCGGGTGAACCTCGACCATAATTTTAAAAAATTTTTTACTATTTTTTTTTACACTAAACTAAAAAAAAAACCCGAAATTGAAATTTTTTTTTTGAATGGCCGCCATTTTGTCAAAAAAAATCACAAAATTAAGCTCGAGGTTCACCCGAGAATTACATCTATACTGATTATAACCCCGTTTTTTTTTCATTTCAGACGCTCCGGAGACCCGGAATCGTGGCCGCCGTGACGACACCTTTTTTTTTAACCACCAACTTTGAAGTCTCATTACTTTTTGAACAGCCCACGTATCGAGGCAAAAAAATGTTTTTATTTACTTTGAACCTTTTGTAATACAATAAATAAAAAAAGTTTTCAATTATTCTTTGCGTTTTCAAATAAGAATTTTTTTAAAAAAGGTCCAAAAAACGGGTTTTGAATGAGAAGACCGCCTTAAGATTTGTCCTATGTGTTTTGATAATTTGTAACAAGAGACATTAATAAATGAAGATATGGACCGTAGGAGGACGTCTGCTTTGTGTATTTTTGTCAGTCCGTAAAGTCGTGGTGCAGTTGCGGACGGACTCGCCAGTTGAAATTTTTTGTATGTGTTACAGAGATCTGCATGATTGGATTCATTTGCTGTTTCAAGTTCCTTCAATTTTTCAACTCCCTGCAAGTTAAGGCAAATATCAAGTCGCCAAATGTAGGAGACTTGAGATGTGGAAACTGATATGTAGGGAACTTAAAATGTGAAAACTTGAAATGTAGGCAAAAAGCAATTATTTTGCCTACAAATTGTTTATTTTCAAGTCTGTTTACGAAGTCCGTGGAATTAAGTTCGTGTCATCAGTGCAAACTTCGAGTTGAGAAAACTGTTGTACTTCAAAGCATTGGATTGAAGTTTATGTTGGATGTTGTTTTATTTTTATTTTGCTTTGTTTTTTTGTTGTATATTGTTTTTGAACAGATTTTTGTTTGTTTGTTGTTAGACTTTAGGGCTGCGCTTGCAGTGGGATACGTGAGCATTGTGTTAAATGAAGCGTTTTCAGGTATGGTGTGGAGTTGTTTTCATTGTGTAACTTGTGTAAATTGTGTAACATTTACTTTAAAGTAATCTAAGCCAATAATTAAGTAATCTAATCTAATTTTAAAAGACGTTATTTATTTTAAACCTTATATTTATTTCATGTATAATAAAATATTTAAAGGCAAGTTATTTGGAGCATTGAAAAAACCAAACATTGCATTACTAAATTTATGGGGTTTTAAAATAAAAACATTTCCTATTAAAAATATATAGACAAGTAAAGAAAACAAAATAAAATAAAAGTAATTAAACGCTCAAAAAATATTGACTTACAAAATCATAAGGCTTATCATAATTGTGCTTGAGAATGACATTTTTCTAGTCGCTTTTACTCAGACAAACCGGTTAATCGCATCAACTGTAGAGTGATCTACAATGGAAACAGTCCAAATAAAAATCTAACAATTTTAGAGTAACATTTTTTCAGCAGCTTTTACGAATATAAACCGGTTTATCGCTCCAGCTAAAGAAGGCGAGAGCAATGTCTTTCTGATATCATAATAAACAAGGATGCTCTCCTTCGTCTCGTCTATAAATGCTCTATCGCTCTGAATCGTTCGTGATTTCAGCAGCAACAACATAAGCAAGCTACTGAACAAAAATGTGATTTTTTTTTCTTCTCAAATGTTGCTATTTTGTGACTGTGCGGCCATCCACTCCAATTTATTTTGGGATAGAAATATTTTTTCGTCATTAAAAATATAAAAGTACAATCTTTAAGCAAAATGAAATGCACTTTTAAATTTAAACATTTTGCCCTGCAAGTAAAAGACAATAAGCTGATAAGTGAACTGCTTTTGACTTGAAAAAACGACAAATTTTTTGTATATAAAAAAACTTTTAATAAGACTGAATTAAAAAAAGACACGCAGTATGTTGTTATGTTGCTTTAGGATCCCACCTTTAAATAAAAGGAATATTTAAAAGGTATTTTTCATGTACCACCCGTAACGTCCAACCCGTAACGCTGAAAATATTTTTATTTTAATAAAAATTAATAAAAAAAAATTTGATTCAAAAAAAAAGCCATTGAAGATGTGTTTATTATTATTTTGACTTTTTAAATAAATACATTTTTCCCGAACATATGTTAGAACTCATTGAAATTTAATCATCTTTGAGTGAATCTCTTATTTTACATTTTGTGCGGTCCCACACAGAACACTATAAAAAAGGACCATAACTTTTTTATTAATAGTGTAAACAAACATTTTTGTGAAATAAATACTCCACATTATATATGAAACGAAGAAACAAACAAACGCTCTCCAGTCGCTTTCGATGGCAGCACAGTCGCATATAGTTGAAAATAGACTTGAAAACTTGATTTTTTTTTAACAATTCATGTAGCGAAGAAACAAAATAGAATCGTCCGACTTGATTCTATTTAGGATTCGTTTTTCAGAAGCAAGCCGTTACATTTATGGTAGAAACAAATTAAGTTTCTACAAGTCAAGTCGAAAATTGATTTCTTCAAGTAACTTGATTTTCAATCTACTTGTTGCAGATCTCTGATGTGTCAATATAGATTTGTTTGTGGAGGTAGTTTATTCCACTTTTTTTGTAGTTTGTTTGTTGGGTCAATTCTCGTTGTTTTGTATGTATTTTTGTCTCCTAACAGTTCAGACATTTTTTTTTATGTATACATTTGTCAGCCTGTATTATAATTATTTTATCCTCATGAAGTTTTATAAATTTTTTGGTTTGTTCGTATGTTCCCAGTATGAATTTTTCCTAGTCGTATTTCTAATCCTATTCTTAAAATTAATTATTTGGTTTGCCGTTGTTGATCTGCCAGTGTTTTTTTCCCTATCGTCCTCTATGGTTTGTATGTGTTGCTCCAGATCAGCAATCACATGAATGGATGAAAAATTGTTGCGTGAGATGGGAAGAATAAAGTTCTTTCCAAGTGAGAGCAGCCACGTGCTATATGTTGGAAATTCCAAATTCGTTTAATGGAAGAACCAATCTTCGTTGAATCCAATTTGAATGTGTTTGTTTTTTAATGCTTAAATTTTCTCGTCTAATGCTTAGTACGTACTGTTGCTAATTTGATTGTATATGTGCACTTGTCTCGTTGTGAATTCTTTGTAGTTTTCCTCGTTTAGTGCTTTTTTTCATATTTAACTCTGCGTGGAAAATATAATTTGTTATGTTCTTGATGTTGATGTTAATTTCTTTGATTTCCACGTTCAGCAGCTTGAGGTGGAAAATATGTTCTACTTTGTCGTATAATTTGATGACTGTGTCCATTGAAAACATCCGTTTTGCTCCGCATGTCGTGTTGGTAAAATTTTTTGGAGCTTACGATATTGTTTGCATATAATTAGAAACCGAAGTTGTCCTTTTTGCTTGGCTAGTTTTCGTCGTAAATTGCAGTATCCCTTCATTGTTGTGCAAGTCTCCACTGAGTACTTTAGTTTAATGTGTTCGTAAAATCCTTTCAGTTTGTGTTTTTTCTCTAAGTGTGATATAACTAATATTTTCGGTGTCCTCTTCGATGAATTATGTTAATTTTTTGGGGACAATTTTAATGTGAATATATTTTTTAATTTTATAGAGTTGTTTGACCAATCCTTCTTAATTGCAATTTTTAACTATAAAAAAAAAATTCAATTTTGTCCCGACGTTTCGTCACTTTTTTGGCGACATCTTCAGGAGAGATTTTTTTATTTTTTCTAAATACACAACAATAAACAATTTTTAAAAAAACAATTAAGCAAAAATTTACTTTACATTAATAGATAAATCAAATTAATTTCCACAATAAAACGTGACTTTAGCACAACATATATTGACTAAAGGCGATACAGCTGATTTTGAGGCTGTAAGAATCTTCGTCGTTGAAAACAAAAAAAAAAAGAAGAATGACATTAGAGTGTTTAAGAATACAACAAAAAGGGGAAAGAGCAATAAATTTCAAAGAAGGCACTAACAACATAAACAACAACTATGAAGTAGCAATTGACGTATAGACTATAATAGTTCGTAAAAATTTGTGTTCAAACAATTTTTTCTGTTCCTTAAAAGTTTTTATGTAATGTAAAATTCTTTTTTGTAACTAGTCACGTTTTATTTTTAAAATTAATTTAATGTATCTTTTAATATAAAATAAATTTTTGTTTCATGGTTTTTTTAGAAAAAAATAAAAAAATTTCCATAGAGATGTCGCCAAAAAAGTGACGAAACATCGGGACAAAATTTAATTTTTATTTTTTTACATTTAAAAATTGCAATTAAGATGGATTGGTCAAACGATTCTATGAAATTAAAAAAAATATATGCTTAGTTAAGTTCTTAATCAAGTTTATTTTTATTTTATTATTTAAGTTAGTCTTAAGTATTTGTACAATAACCGTACAACAACAACACATGCAAACCAAATTGTCCAGCCACAACACAGGGCAATGTACGCTTGCTGCTCTATATTTTACTTATGGTACAACAACAACATAGGCGAAAATAAATTGCAGCTACAGCACAGGGCAACGCACGCTTGCTGACCTACTTTTGCTTATTATTACGTTTCTTGTTTCTTTTTTTTGTATTGTGAATTCTTTGCATTTTTTTTGTTTTTAATTGTTGACATTATCAATGCTAAATAAGCAATATTTATCATGAATTTAGGTTTTGTCATTTATTGAAGTTAATGTTAATTAGTCAATATGTAATATGTTTAACTCAGCAATATGTTTTATATTTAAGCAGGTACAAAGAAATAATCAAGTTAGTTATTTATTTTACACTAATCATTATAGTGCTTTTATTTAACTCTCTACGTAAACAATCCAGATTCAAGTGCCTGTGTTTGTGAATTGCTCAATCCAGAGCAATTCAAGTTCAAGTACTTGTGTTTGCGCCGCTGGAACAAAACATTTTTGGTGAACCTGACATACACAACCCCGATACACAACATTTTGTGGCCACAAGGGTGCCACACGGATACGCCACAGCGACCGCCGCAATCAAGGGTGCCACAAGGACACGCCACATCGATCGCCGAAATCAAAAGTACGACTAAGGTGCCACAAGAGGCACACTACAGCAAACTGTGACAACATTCAGAGCGTTATTGGAATTACAAGTCAAGACTGGCGAGGAAATACAACGGATAGTTACAAATTTCAAAAAGGATTCGGTCCGCCGCATATTGCAAAGAGCGTTTGCGTCAGCTCAATTTGGTTTGGGATGAATATGAAAATCGAGACAGCGAGCTGAGATGCAAGATCGACCAGCCAATGAATCACGAATATTTCACAGATCAGTATGATAAAATATGTGAAATAGCTACATACCACATTGAGCTATTCAACACAGAAATCATACGATTTGAATCATAAGAGGCATCAGAGCTAAGTGCTGGTTCTAACAAACCTGGACCCAAGCATGTGGCTGGTATAAAATCAGATCGACAACAACATGATACGATCAACACATGGCCAACGACAACCAGTCAACATCAAGGCCTGATTTGAAAGATTGCAGCACGCATGACAGCATTACGGCGATTGCTCAATTCACTAGCAGCTGCAAAAGAAGAGAAGACACCTCAATTCTACAAGGTCAATATCAGCACCATAAATCAATTATGGAATCAACTTGAAGGCCTTCAGGATGAAGCATTGGAAAAACTGGAGGACCAAGCATCAGTAGGTTTCGACCAAACTGAATTCAACGAATTAGGAGATTTGGTCATGCAACAACTGGTCAAACTTTCCATTAAGGAAGATCAGCTTCAATCGAGTGACAGACCATTATCAACGTCAGGAAGAGATCATCCTGCTCAGACTACACTACCATTGCCAAAGGTGACAATTGCGAATTTCAACGGCGATTACCTAAAGTAGCAAAGATTCTACAACCAATTTTATCAAATGATAGACAAACAACCATTACCACTAGTCCAAAAAATGTGGTATCTAAAATCAAATGTTTCGGGAGAAGCCGCAAAGCTCATCAGTCATTTATCACTGACTGAAGAAAACTACAATGCAGCTTGGACGCTGTTGCAAGATCGATACAACAACAAACGAATCCAGGTAAGAGCCTTGGTTCAGAAATTATTAGAGCATCCTTTCGGTACATCAACAGCTGTGTCGGTAATCTACATGACACAAAGAGAGAATGTTTGTAAGCTTAAAATAATCTCGGAGGGAAAACAACTTCCTGGGACCCACTCATATTGTACATACTGTTTAAAATATTAAATAGAGCGATGCACATTAGATTTCAGCAATCATTAGCAAGACCAAGGTTCCAAGGATAAATCGTCATGTATACAGGCAACGACTAGATCATTCACTACAGTTGCAACAACTCAAAGAAATATCAATGCTTGCAGATTATGCAATATCAGCTTTCATCCATTGTATTTCTGCACAAAATTCCTGCAATTATCTACACCAGCGAGGCTGAATTGGGTGCAAAAAAATAAACTTTGTGTCAATTGATTCAAGCAAAATCATACAGCAAGGAACTGCCTATCACGGACCTGCACTAAGTGTGACAAGAGATACAATTCATTGGTGCATCTAGAAGGAAGAACCGATGTTCCAAATGCGACAAAGACAACTGATTCAAAAATAGTATTCACATCATCTGCAGCCAACACAATGCCAGCAAGTAAAGGTTATGTCTTACTAGCAACAGCAGAAATAAAAATAACTGCGGCTAATGGAAGATCAGGTGAATTAAGAGCAATATTAGACTTTGGTTCACAAATAAACATAATCTCCGAGCGAGTCATCAGAAGGTTGTCCATCATCCCAAGCGACGCTTCACTCTGCATTGATGGCATCGGAAAAGCAAAAAGTAAAACCACGCAATGGGTCAGTGTCATGCTGGAATCTTTGGACAACAATTTTTCAACTCATTTAAAGGCATTCGTACCTCCAAACATCATTCCTGTTCAACCAAACCACAATCTTGATGTTTCTAATGGGCCGATTCCTAACAATATTCAACTGGCGGATTCAGAAAATCATCAACCAGGAAAAATTGATATCCTGCTTGGTACCGAGTTCTACTTTAAGCTCATAGCCTCAGGACAAATCAAGCTGTCACCTGACCTTCCTTACTTACTTAGATGACGCCTACAACCGTAAGTCGGTTTCCGCCTGTCGTAAGAAATTGCGCCAGCCATTTCTGTTTTGCGCTTGCTGGCGCCAGTTGGAAGCTCCAAGTTTCGTCAGGTTGTCCTCCACTTGGTCCCTCCAACGGAGATGCTCAACATGACCTAGCCAGCGAAGCCGCTCGATTTTTATGCGCTTTACTATGTCGATGTCGGCGTATAGCTCATACAGCTCATCGTTCCATCGTATTCGGTACTCGCCATTGACGCAGATTGGTCCGTAGATTCTACGAAGGATCTTTCTCTCGAACGCTCCTAAAATCTTTTCATCAGAGCTGCTCAACGTCCAGGTTTGTGCTGCATATAACAGGACGGGCATGATTAGTGACTTATAGAGTGTGACTTTTGTTTGTCGAGAGAGGGCTCTGCTTCTCAATTGCCTACTGAGCCCAAAGTAACACCTGTTGGCAAGAGTTATCCTTCGTTTTAGCTCTCTACTGATATCGTTGGTGGAGTTAATGCTGGCTGGAACCGAGGTAGACGAAGTCCTTCACAACCTCCAAGGAGGTGTTGTCAACAGTGACGTGGGTGCCAATACGCTGGGATTGTTTGTTTGTTGACACCAGATATTTCGTCTTATCTGCGTTTACTGCAAGACCCATGCGACTCGACTCTTTTTTTAATTTGGAGAATGCTGCACTGACTTCGCGTGTGTTATGGCCAATAATATCAATATCATCGGCATACGCTAGCAGCATAACACTCTTATAAAATATTGTGCCGCTTTGTCTCAGATCAGCAGCCCTAATGATCTTCTCCATAATTAGATTAAAAAAATCGCACGATAAATAATCACCTTGTCTGAAACCTCGTTTGGTAACAAATGGGGGGGAGAGGTCCTTCCCGATTTTTACTGCACTGCTGGTGTTGCTCAGTGTCATCCTGCATAGACGGATTAATTTTGCAGGTATACCAAATTCAGACATGGTGGAGTATAGGTGATTCCTTATTGGACTGTCGAAAGCGGCTTTATAGTCGACAAAAAGGTGGTGGGTGTCGATTTGCTTCTCTATGGTCTTTTCCAAGATTTGTCGTAGCGTGAACATCTGGTCGGTGGTAGATTTTCCAGGTCTGAAGCCACACTGATAAGGCTCAATCAGTTGATTTACGATGGTCTTCAGTCTTTCACATAATACGCTAGACAGAACCTTATACGCGATATTAGGAGGCTTATCCCACGGTAGTTGGCGCAAATAGTGGGATCGCCTTTCTTGTGGATTGGGCAGAGTACACTGAGGTTCCAATCGTTTGGAATGCATTCTACCAACCATATTCTGCATAAAAGCTCGTGAATGCATTTAAATAGAGCTTCGCCTCCGTTCTTAAACAGCTCAGCGGGTAGACCATCGGCTCCCGCGGCTTTGTTGTTCTTAAGCCGTGTTATTGCTGTCAAGACTTCATTATAGTCGGGCAGCGGAACTTCAACGCTGTCATGCATAATTGGGGTTTCCGGGATATCATCTCTATTGGCGGTATTGTTGTCGTCATCGCCATTCAGAAGACTAGAGAAGTGTTCCCTCCATAACGTCAGTGTACTCTGGATATCTGTCACTAGATTCCCGTTTTCATCCTTGCAGAAAGAGGCCTTGGTTTTAGAGCCATCGGTCAGGCGCCTTATCTTTTCAAGAATTTTCGGGCCTCGTTCCTGTCACCATACATATCAATCTTCTCACACTCGCGCTTTTCTGCCTCTCGTTTTTTCCGCCTGAAAAGACGTTTCTCGTCCCTCCTTTTCTCTCTGTATCGCTGCTTAGCAGCACGCGTTACAACCGACTGCAGGGTGGCTTTGTAGGCGGCATTTTTCTCTGCAGTGGCGTCGCGACACTCTTGGTCGTGCCACTGGTTTCGGCGAGGACGGTGGTAGCCAATAACCTCTTCGGCAGCCGTACGCAGAGAGTGGGAGATGTGTGCCCACTGCGCGCATATATCGTCGATCGGAGGAGCGCTTTCTTGAAGCAGGAGTGAGAGTCGAGTGGCAAAGGCTTCGGCTGTCCGTTTTGATTGCAGCTTCAAAACGTGATCAATTTGGTTGCGCGTTTTTTGGTCAGGGGACAACCAGGTGGCCTTATCAATATTGAGATGCTTGAATCTAGTGCTACTTACTCGTATAACCATGTTTCGTGCGGCGGCGAAGTCAATCAGCCTGATTCCGTTATCGGATGTGTTGTCGCGGAGGCTGAACTTTCCGACTGTTAGACCAAAGATGTGCACAATTTTTATGTCATGACGGGGGCAGCGCTCGTAAGCGTCTTCAAGGCGCTCGTAGAAAGTATCTTTGATCACATCGTACTTGTCCTCTGTCGGAGCATGCGCACATATTAGGCTTATATGAAAAAATTTAGCCTTGATGCGGATTATAGCAAGTCGTTCGTTCACAGGAGTGAATCTCAGGACGTGATTCCGTAATCTCTTGCTAACTACAAATCCGCACCCAAACTCGTGCTTCTCCGCATGGCCGCTGTAGTAGATATCACAGGATGCTTGCCGAGAGCAACCCTTTCCCTTCCATCGCATTTCTTGGTTGTTGGATAGAGGCACCTTCCCAATTAAGAGTTCGGACATTCCAGGTGCATATCCGTAAATCATTATCAGTTTTTCGTTTGCGGTGGTCGTCATCAGATTTGGGGATAATTTTTCTCATATTTCTTTAATAACTTTTCATTGAAATGTTTTTTTTCCTTGGTGGGCTTCAAACCCGACGCACAACTTATTTAATGCTAGGAGACCCGCCGCTCAAATTAGCCGCCAAACTGACGGATGCCATTTTGCCGTTGCCCAGGGAACACCACGTGGAGGTTTGAGTCGACTTGGGACGATTTCGACATGGATAATTCTGGCCTCGCCAGGTTGAGGCAGTCAGACACGTTGCCATGTGAAGGTTCGCCCCCTGACCTTCCAGTCCACCTGACCTTCCAGTCCTTCAAAATACAGTTCTTGGTTGGATCGTTAGTGGAAAGATTGGTAACAACCCTGAATCATCAGACTCACTGACTTGTGCTGTTGGTGGTCAAGACACCAGTGATACAAATTTATCACTGGATGAAATGGTAGATCAGCTGTGGAAAATGGATGAAGTAGAATCAAATGAATAGGGCTTATCTCCGGCGGAGCAGCGATGCGAGGCACATTTACCTCAAAATGTTTGCATCAATAAAGAAAATCGTTTTGTCGTTTCATCAAACTACATCAGCCTTGGGAGAATCGAAAGAAATGGCTTACAATAGATTTTTAAGTCTAGAACGTCGACTTCTCAAAAACGATATGGTTCAAAATCAGTATGTCCAATTCATGGAAGAGTACAAGCGATTGGGGCATATGAAGGAAGTTAATCTTGATTCTGTACTGGCGCCTAATTATTTCATTCCTCATCATTGTGTACTAAAGCCAGACGGCACAACAACCAAATACTAGTGGTATTTGACGCATCAGCCAAAACTACATCTGGCTACTCCTTAAAAGATTTAATGTACACAGGTCCAACAGTTCAAAGTGAATTATTCTCCATACTTCTTCGTTTTCGCTGGCCAGGCTTTGTTTTTACTACGGACATTGAAAAAATGTATAGACAAATTTTAATACATCCAGAAGATCAGCAATACCAAATCATTATGTGGAGAGCTCATCCAACGGCACCTGTAAGCTATTATTAACTCAACACGCTTACCTATGGAACTCGAGCAGAACCATATCTTGCCACAAAACGCTTGCAACGCATAGCAAACGAATATGTTAATAGTTTTCCACTAGGATCTCAGATTTTGCAGAACAATTTCTACGTTGATGATGGGCTTGGTGGATCAGACAGTTTGACAACAGCTATCGAAGCACAACAACAGCTCATACACATCTTGAAAAAGCATGGCTTCAATTTGCGCAAATGGTGTGCAAATCATCTAAAGCTCCTTCAGAACATTCCTCAAGATGACCAGGAAATAAAATTAGATGTCAACAATACTAACAACGATTTAATCAAGACACTAGGATTACTATGGCTACCAAAAACTGATCAATTTTGTTTTAAAGTAAGACTGGATCCAGTAAAGGTAGACACAAAACGAGCGATCACATCTGATTTAGCTAGGCTGTTTGATCCATTGGGAATCGTTGCTCCAGTGATAGTAACTGCGAAGATGTTTGTTCAGGAACTTTGGCAATTAAAAATTAATTGGGATGATGCCTTAATGTCTAAGTGATTTGGACGATTTGAAATTTTCAAGTCACATTTTTAAAGGAGACATTCCAAAGACAATCCAAATTCACGCATTTGCAGATGCATCAGAGAAGGCATTTGGCGCTGCAGAATATATTCGTTCAGAATCTAGGGATGGCAGAATAATAGTGGAGCTTTTGTGTTCTAAATCACGTGTAGCGCCACTTAAAATACAAACACTACCTAGACTCGAACTATGTGCAGCAGTGCTAACAGCTCAACTGGTCAACCGAGTAAGGAATGACCTAAATCTCAAGGAACATCAAGCATTTCTCTGGAGAGACTCAAAGATTGTTCTCTCGTGGATTAATGCGCTGTTATCATCATTCCAAACATTTGTGGCAAATAGAGTTGCTACAATTCAAAATTTAACATTGGTGGAACAATGGCGTCATGTCAGCTCAAAAAACAACCCAGCTGACATCCTGTCGAGAGGTCTGCTACCAAGTACTTTAGCCAATTGCAATCTTTGGTTTTATGGACCACTATTTTTACATGGAAAAGAAACTATGTGGCCACCAATATTTAACTCCGCATTGGCGATTTCAACCAATATGGAAAAGAAACGGAAACCTTCACCAGTAGCCAGCAAAAACATGGTGTTCACATTAACCAAAAACGTCGGGATACCAAATGGAGATTTTCTGTGCAAAATTATCCATAGAAATTCATTCCGAACACTTCAAAGAATAATCACACAAGATGCAAAAGGGAGTTAAGACAAACCCAAACGGTACTTACTTCCACCGAGCATGAGCATGCATTAACTGTCATTGTTAGAGCAATACAGACCTCTGGTTTCAAGGATGAAATAATACTTTGAAATGAAATAATAATTTGAAAAAACATGCGGAGTTCAAAAGGACATGTCCATTTAATAGTTTGTCAACATTTTTAGACGAAATGAACATTCTGCGAGTTGGTGGACGTTTAGAGGCTAAGGCATTCTAAGCATCAAGTGCTGCTGCCATATAACGAGCCTATAACAAAACTAACTTGGTTATGTTACATAACAATAGTATGCACTGCGGCCCACAGACCTTGCAAGCATTATCTAGGCAGCGATTTTGGATAATCAAAGGAAAATGAATGGCAAGGAACATCGCACAAGGTTGTGTTAGCTGTTCCAGAGCAAAGCCAAGACTTTTTCAACAATTTATGTGCAATCTTCCAGCATCCAGAATAACTCAAGCACGACCATTTCTTAAAACTTTTGTGGACCTTTCTGGATACATTAGAAAATTCGTGGTAAGAAACCGCATAAAGCCATATTCTGCTGTTTCGCTACAAAGGCTGTGCATCTAGAGTTAGTCAATCATTTGACAACCGAAGCCTTTATAGGATCACTAAAGCGTTTTACATCTCGACGTGGGCGCTGCGATAAATTATACTGCGATAATACCACCATGTCGGAGCCAAAAATAAATTGCAGGAACTAAACGACGCCATAAATGTAATGTGTAAATATTTCCCAGAAGAAAATCATCAAAACACGCAGCGACCGTGGAATCGAATTCAAGTTCATTCCACATCGGGCCCCACACTTTGGTGGACTATGGGAGGCGGCCGTTCTTCGTTACATACGAAACTGTGATCATTGAGATTGAAGCCATTTTAAATTCTCGACCAATAACACAAATGTCCACAGATCCAACTGATTTCACTGCTCTGACACCAGGACATTTATTGATTGGTGAACCACTAAATGCACAAGTCGATAAAAGATCACCACAGTCCAAAATGTCATTGGCAACAAGATGGAATCTAGTATCGCAGGTTAAACATGAATTCTGGAGAAGATGGAATCTCGAATACCTCAACCAATTACAAGAAAAACGAAAATGGAAGAATCATTCAGAAAATATTCGAGAGCATGAATTGGTTATTATCCAGGAAGACAATGTTCCTGTCATGCAGTGGCCGAATAGTTGAGGTACATACTGGACCTGATGGAGCTGTGGGTGTTGTTGACGTAAAAGCAGCAGCAGGAATATGGAAACAAGCAATACACCAACTAGCACCACTTCCTGTAGAGTCTGTCCCAACATTTGATCTAACATCGCAGTCTCAACAGAATCATAAAGAAGAAGAAGAAGAAGGAGAAGATGAAGAAGAAAAGAGTGAAGTTCCAACTAAACGAAAGAAATTCTCCAAAAATTCACTGATCACAACTCTTGTAGTATCTTTACTGCTGCTACCAATGATACTAGCAAATCCTGTCGACATTAAAAAATTTTAAAATGGTCCTGGAATTTATTTTGAAGATGTTGGTACAGCACATTTGGCGAATGCCGAATGGAAAATTGTTGCATACTATGACCTTACTCCGTTCTGGGTCGAACTCGAAACCTTCACTAATGGAACATTATCCTATTAACAGCTATGCAACCAATCACGCCAAGCTTCAGGCTGCACAGCACTTGCCAAACATTTCCTGCACACAAAAACGGAATTACAATTGGACAACGAGTTGTTAACAAGGCGACGCAAGACTAGAGCTGCTTTAGTCATTGTCGGAAACATAGCCAATACACTGTTTGGTGTTCTTGATTCTAATTATGCCAAGGAAATGTCAAAAACAATTAGCCAAATTCAGAATAACGAAGCGCAGCTGGTCAACATTCTTAAGAAGCACACATCCATTATTGATTCGACAGTTAATATAATAAAGCAGAACGAAGTCAACACAAACACAAGAGTAAATATGATACAGGAAGAACTAGCTACACTTTAAAATGCAATCAACAAGGAAACTGAGACAGAACGAAGATACCAAGTTCTTATCTCATTAGGACTACAGTTGTCTCTCATAGCTATAAACTTACAACAGGTCCAAACTGCCATTCTAAATGTCCTCACCGCTACCCATCACGGCAAAATAAGCCCATTGCTATTATCTCCTCAACATCTAAGCGATGAGATAATTAACATAAAAAACAACTTGCCACCATCAAAACAGTTTCCAATCGAAAAAATATGACCTATTGCATTTTTACAAATGAATGACATCAGAAGGAGGAATAGCAAATAATCATGTTATGTTTGTGATAACATTCCCACTTATGGATCAGGAACCTTTCAACATTTTTCGAGTGATACCAATTCCTACCATAATCAACAATACGAACGAATCAACAATACTCTAATAGCAATTAAGGCAGATACCGAACTTATGGCCACAAATCTTCACAGGGACCATTACTTTCCGATGAGTCTCACTGAAATCGAAGCATGCCTCGTAATTACTGCATCAACCTATTTTTGTTCAAATAAACAATCCATGTTTATCAAGGGATCAAAGGCCTTCTCCTGCGAATTCAATTTGTTAAACAATAGAACATCGGCAGATTGTAAACACACCAATTTACATGATGATTTCATATTGACTCAAATGAACCACAAAAATCAATGGATCTACGGGACTAAGGAAACTGCTGAAATGAGCGCTGTATGCGGAACCAATGTATTTCAAATAAATATATAGGGATCTGTATTACTATCACTAGACCCAGAGTGCAAAATAAAACATAACGTCATAACCATTCAAGGACATTATATCATCAAAAGCACCACTAATTCATCTTACGCAAAACATACATTGCCACAGCAGTGGCGTTTCCCAGCGAAATCAGGAAGATCTTTTACTTTTCTTCTGATTCTACAACAACAACCCAGGAACAACTTACAGCACTACAAATGTCTTGAAGTCAGAAAAGACTTCCCTTATTATATCAATTATAATAGCAAGCTGTATTATCTGGCAAATAAAAACTGGTGCGTTTAAGAAAGAACAACCCATCATCGTAAATCCAATACCAAAGCCAAGACGCCACCTGCCCGAATCTGCATAGTTGAATGCCAGCATTCAACGCGAGGGAGAATGTACAATAACATTACACAACACCATAGGCAAACCAAATTGTCCAGCCACCACACAGGGCTATGTACGCTTGCTGCTCTATATTTTACTTATGGTACAACAACAACATAGGCAAAACAAATTGCAGCCACAGCACAGGGCAACGCACGCTTGCTGACCTACTTTTTATTATTATTAAGTTTGTTGTTCTTTTTATATTGTGAATTTTTTGCACTTTTTATATTTTTAATTTTTTACATTATCAATGCTAAATAAGCAATATTTGTCATGAATTAAGGTTTTGTCATTTATTGAAGCTAATGTTAATTTAATTTGTTTAACTAAGCAATATGTTTTATATTTAAGCAGGTACAAGGAAATCCAGGTTCAAGTGCCTGTGTTTGTTAAGTGTTCAATCCAGAGCAATCCAAGTTCAATTGCTTATGTTTGCGCCACTGGAACAAAACACTATGATTATAATTAAGAATAGTTTTAACTTAGCTTTTCTTAATTAAGTTGTTGATAAAGTATATTTTTACTTTATTAATTAAGTTAGTCCTAAGAAAGTTTATAATTAAGATTATTTTTAATAAAGCTATTATTTATTAAGTTGTTAATTAAGTTTATCTGTATTTTATTAATTAAGCTAGCCTTAATTAAGTTTAAAATGAAGAGTTTTTAATAAAGCTATTCTTGATTAAGTTCCTAACTAAGTTTATTTTTATAATTAAGGTATTTTTAATTAAGTTCTTAATTAACTTTATTTTTAAAATTATTTCTGTATTAATTAAGTCTTAATTAAGTTTATTTTTATAATTAAGGTAGTTTTAATTAAGTTCTTAATTAAGTTTATTTTTATTATTAAGGTAGTTTTAATGCAGTTCTTAAGTAAGTTTTTTTTATAATTAAGGTAGTTTTAATGCAGTTCTTAATTAAGTTTATTTTAATAATTAAGTTAGTCTTAATTAAGTCCTTATTTACATTTATTTTTATAACTAAGTTAGTCTTAATTAAGTTTTGATAAAGTTTATTTTTATAATTAAGTTAGTCATATTAAGTGAGTCTTAATTAAGTCCTTTATTATGTTTATTTCTATAATTAAGTTAGCCTGTATTAAATTCTTAATTAAGTTTATTTTTGTAATTAAGTTGGTCTTAATTAGTTTCCCAATTCAGTTTGTTTTTATAATTAAGCTAGTTTTAAGTAAGTTCTTAATTAAGTTTATTTTTACAATTGCTAGTCTTCATTGAGTTCTTAATTAAGTTTATTTTTATAATTAAGTTGGTCTTAATTAAGTTCTTAATTAAGTTTATTTTATAATTACTATAGTTTTAATTAAGTTCTTAGGTAAGTTCAACCCTAATTAAGCCTAATTTTATAATCAGGATCCTCAATTAGTTTTGTTTTAATTAAGATCCTGAATTAGTTGAGTGTTAATTACGGTAATCATTAAATTTTGTCCAAATCAAGATCATAATTAAGTTCAGTTTTAATTAAGATAAAGTTTAGGTTTTGCTTTAACTTTATGATTATCTTTAAGTTTCGCTTTAATTCTGATTCAATTAAGTTTAACTTAAAGCTTTCATTTATTTTAATTTAAGGCTTAGTTATAGGATAGCGCTAAGGCTTAGTTTTAGATTTTAATGTAAAGTACAAAATTCGTTGTAGATTTTATTTTACAGTGTTACTTTCGTTTTCATGTTTATTTCACAGTGTAAAATTTATTTAAGTTTTTATTCATTTTATGGTGTGAAATTTGTTTCAATTTTTATCCTAAGTTAAGTTAATTTCCCTATTTAGTTTTAATTTAAATTCTTATCTCAAGTGTTTTTTTTTTGTGTTGACTTTTATATAGATGATATTTTTTAAGTATCGTTTGAATTATAATTTGATTTTTGTATTGTTGCGTGATTTTAGTTACACTTGGAATTTTATTTTACTATTTATAGGTAGTATAAAAAGTTTAATAAAAACAATTATAAGGAAATAAAAAAAAATGTAACAAGAGGCAAAAATATCAATATGAAAAATACAAACATAAAACCTGGGTCCCAGTGTCAGAGGTGAGTGTAGAATTGGGGTCCTCGTCATCGGTCATATTGGTTGCGAGTGGTGGGTGTATACTGTTGCCCGCTGCCTGGCCTCAGTTGGCCGGTTTATATTGGCCACTACTTAGGCGGCCGATGCCTTAGGTGTTGGTGATGTTGTTTATGTTACTGCCAATGCATATAGGCCTGAGTTTGTTGTGGCGGCATAAACTGTTGAGGCTGCGCTGGGGCTTTCGTCATCAGTAAGGCTGACTGCGACGTACGTGGATTGATGGTTTAGCGCTGTTAGTTGGATACAGTTGTATTCCTTGTGGTGCTTGAGGCTATGTGGACTGCGTCCTTTGGCAGAGCAGACACAGTTGCTGGTTGATTGCAGCTTTTGAGTGTTGTTGGTGCTGAAAGCGCTCTGACTGCTGGTGTGGTTGGCTTTGTTGAGGTTGTTCCAAGTGATTTTCACAGTTTGATTGAGTATACTGCCGCTGCTCAGGCTATCCAAACTTTTTGTCACCCGGATGGTCAACTGCAAGTGGCGGGAGTGAAGCGATTGC
This sequence comes from Coremacera marginata, assembly GCA_914767935.1. NCBI lineage: Eukaryota > Metazoa > Arthropoda > Insecta > Diptera > Sciomyzidae > Coremacera > Coremacera marginata. The sequence goes on along the minus strand of OU612045.1, from coordinate 85,815,252 downwards.
CACCCGTCCTCTTCTCTAAAACTCGGTAATGCGCTCCCAGCCAACACCGTTACTACGGCGATTAGATAGTTTAAGATGGTAGTAGATTTGACAGCGGCAGTAACATCAACACGTCCGTGCTCGTTGTGCTGCAATCCAACTTATTAATAGCACACAATCTACCAGCTTACTTAATGAGATGTGTCACTCACCTTAGGCTCGCAAACAGCAATTCTGCTAGTTGAAATGAAGCTCCTCAGGTTAGATTAATTTCCGCAGATTGACACTTCTCGCTCGCCACAAGTTCCAAAGAAAAAGAAAGTTGGTTCATTCTGCGTGCCTTAGCGGAAGTTCGCCATCCGCTGCCACGTTGGGCAACTTCGACATATAAAAATAACATGCCAAATTTTATGCGTTCAGAAAATGGAACATTGAACAAGTGCATGCTGTGGGGAACAATTTGTAGGGTCATACGACACATTTGCGTAATAACGCAATGGTGGCTACCAATCAAAATCAACCTGACGTTGACACCATGAAAAGGATTTTAAAAGCAAATAATGTTGATCTCGTTAGCTGTGGAGGATTGCTCGAACTTAAATTTACATAAAATATGAACACAAATATCACAATTATATTTTAGCTGATAGAAAATCTGTCATCATGACGGCTGTCAGGCTTGAAAATTGGTCAGCTGGCAAATGTGACAGCATGAAGGCAGTCAGACTTGAAAATCTGTTAGCCGTCAAATGTGAAAATATGCCACCTGTTAGACCTGAAAAGTGTGTCGGCTGTCAAATTTAAAAATGTGTCAGCTGTCAGACTCAAAAAGTGTGTCAGCTGTCAAACAGGACAGGATTTTAGAACAGGATATTCTGCAATTGCAGCGATCTTATCTGTATCTACTTTCAGACTACCACTTCCCACAACAACCCTATGTACTTCACCGCCTTTTTACCAAATTGACTTTTAATGATGTTGATGGTTAGGCCTGCTTAACGTAGCTAGATAGCCACCTCCAACAAATGGATATGTTCGTACAAGGATTGAGACACGATCAACAGATCGTCTAAAAAGACGAACACATGGCTTTTTAGCTGGTACAGGATCACTTTATCCATGAGTTGGCACATCGACTGTGGAGCGTTACATAAACCGAAGGGCAGGCGGGTAAATTGGTATAAAGGCCGGTTCGGCACACTGAAAGCGGTTTACGGGTGAGACGCTTTATCTAATTGGATTTCCAGAAAGCAACTTTCAGATCAATCTTCGAAATTATGTGCACGGGAAGTAATCGAGAAATGAGGCCGTCAATATTTGGGATCGGGTAAGCGTCTTTGATGGTAACGTCATTCAATTTCCCAGAATCCAAGTAGTATCAGACCTTTTCGCGTTTGACAATGACAACAGCTGAAGAGACCAAGTGGAATAATCGGCCTCTTCAATGACACCTAACTGCAGCATGCGATCAATCTTTTGACACAATAGTTTTCCTCTGGCCGGTGATATTGGGTTATATCTTTGATCGATTTGAACCGCACCTCCAGTTTCGATCGTATGCTCGATCAGGGTAGCCATGCCCAATCCTTGTGTCTCAAAAGATGGAAAGTCAGAGATAGCCGTATCCAACCGTTGCCTTTGCGATGGCGTAAGGCTGACCTAGTCTGAATCCTCGGCGAATTGTAATTCTTCGACTTTGTGATCGAAGGACAATTTTATACCAAATAACTTCCAAAAATCGAAACCACAATTTTGTTGAGGGGCACGAGTAGAAATTCAAATATATTATAATTCATATAATTTTTATATGTGCTGTGATTCAATCACAAACTAAACAAATAAACCAATGCATACTTTTAAGCACAACCATACAACAACCTTGAATTTATGAATTCAAGGCCAATGCCAAGCCTAAGTGCAACTGCATAAAAATGCAGTATCAGCATTAATGCACAAAACCGTGTAAGCTATGGCGCGTGCCATAACTTAAATAGTAACAAGCAATATCGCCAGTATGTTGTTGTTGCCATGGTCATGAGAAATAAACTGACACCTTTGTGCCTTCTGCACCGGGAACAAAATTCGTTGACAGCATTTTAAAGTAATAATATTTTATTGATGTATTTGCATGTATTTATAGTACTTTTCGCTGCAATTAGTAATTGGACAATTATTCAGACAAAAAAATCCCGCCTATGGGAAATAAAAGTATGGCAAACAAAATGCAATACGCGCATTTTACATATGTTAAATGTTTTTCGGGTAATTTTAATCTCGGTTAGAAAATAAGGAAATGTAAATTAGCATTCCGGTATTGCGAAACTTTTGTAAATATGCTAAGCTAGATTAAAGTATGTAATAAAATTAAGAAGAAAAAGCGAGCCCAGATAGGTTACAAATATCTGGTCTCTGCGAAATAAAGAACAGATGTCAATATCTAAGCAAACATCAACAAGTACTTTTTCTTTTGCTTGGAGCGGACCAGTGGCGATCCCACAGAACAATTAAATAAGTATAAAGGGGCTGGTGAGCCTTAATGCACAACATACACCAAACAAATGGGGCATACTAATGCTACGACAGTCGGCAACGCCTTGCAGCAACTTAAGCCCAAAAGGCAACACATGAAGTATCTTTATGTCCGACGACATAAATATAATTCATGTGCATGTAGGAACAACACCTCCTCATAGGAAGGATCCCAACATATGTTATGGGAAGTACAATCGAACCCATGACCTGCTGTTTTTGGCCGTCCACCGTTCTAACATCACTGATAATTTTGACAAATTTGTGGAAATTAAGAGTTTTACTCGCTTCCAGAAGTCGCTCATGCGGGATGACGAACATGTCTTGGTATAGTTTGGAGCATTGAAAATTCTGTTTCGCACAGGTTTGGATTCCGGGGTCATGACTATGTATATCCGACGTTCTCTGAAGGACATCCAGCTTCGAGTTTTCCGCTCGTAGTATGCACCTGGGACAGGTAGGCTTGTATACATTTAGGGATCTACACCCATAGCGAAAAATTCGCCGTGGTTTGAGGCACAGTTCGTACCCGTGACACACATCGTCACAACTCCAACCCTTCAACAAATTGCTGACCGCGTTGATTCCAATATCGGCTCCTGAGCAATTCGGATCCTTTTCCGTTCCCTCTTCTAGAACTTGAATATCATGCCAACGTTCAGCAATTTGCTTCCGTGGAGAAAATTATTTAGAAATGGGATAGCTGAAAACATCTTTGATTTTCGTGCTAACTCGTGTCTTAAATCAGGTTTTAGGTTTCTGACCATCATTTCTACGAGCTCTGACTCAGACAAGGGATCTCTAAGCTTATCAGACAGGCTCATAATCGCGTCCAAATAATCATCGAAAGGCTCAGAACATGTTTGTCACCTTTTTTTGAATATCGTCCTTAATGTCGAAGTCAATACTGACATCTTTAAATTGCCGTCGTAATGCACGACACGAATCCGTCCACTCTAGATTGTCCTCGAGGCGGGGATGATGCCAAAACCAAGTTTGTGCCTTTTCTTTAAACAATGAATGCACACGTCTACATAAAATCTCACAATTTCCATTTAGATGATTGTTGGTAAGGATGTTGATTCGATAGATAAATTCGTCAACAGTGAGGTCATCTGAAGAACCATTAAATTTGATATGCCATTTATGTATTAGGTTGAAGATACGTTCATTGCTTGAAGCAAAGTCTTCTTGTCCTAGACGTGGTGGGTTTGGACGAGCTAAAATAGGAATTGGGTCTTCCCTGGCTTGGATGTCTATCAGGTCTTCACCCAATCGGGTATTTTGTGGTTCAAATTCTGCAACAGGTTTCAAATTTCATTCGAGATGGTGGAGGCCACCTCCTGCCGGAAGGTGTTGATTGAATCAGCCACCACTTTCTGAATTCTAACTTCCGAAAGTTTACTTTTCGTCGGTTTTGAATGCCTAGGACTAGGACTCTTGTTCCGACTCCCTGCAGCTGGCTAGGGCTTACCCGGGAAATCGGTACCTGCTTGGTTGCGTGCACTGCTCTTTGTTATCGTGCGACCCCGTGACACTCCGCCTCTCGCCGTACTCGTTGCTTCTTGTGATTGCGAATTGATCACGCTCGTCGATGCGGTGGTGGTCTCTGTGAGAGAAGTCAGTTCCGAAAACCCACAAGGTTGCCAACAAACAGGACACGTCAGATTGTTTTCCAACCAAGTGCAAATACAGGATCTATGAAACCGGTGGTTACATTTCGTGGTTACTTTGTCTTCAACTTTCTTCAGGACCTCGCTACACATTGGGATTCTTCGAATCTCCGTTGGGATTTGGACAGCTCAGCGGGCTTTGTAGTGCCATTATTTCATTAGAAACCTCGAACGAACAATATGAGATGGCGGATTAGCAACTGAACGAAGAAGAGATGAGAAAACAGAGAGAAAAAAGACAAATTTTATTTTTATTATTCTCGACCAACAAGAGGAACAGTGAATTTTTCTAGACGACTGTCGTCAATAAGGAGAACAGCAACCTTGCGAAGAAGAGAGAATAATAACCATTAAAAAAATATTACAATTTTATATTACAAGTCACAACCACCGTGAGCCGAAAACAGTGAAGTCCGATTTAATCAGGGTCGGCAAGCAGGAGATCACAACGGATCAGCAGATGAGTGAAAAGAGAAAAAAACAATTCAATATTCGAGGTCAAGGGGTATAATACAAAAAGGTAACTAAAGTTCGAGTGGGAAGAATAGTTAATCCAAGCTAATCCAGATCCATAGAAAATCGGACAGCGATAATGACAGCTGAGATACGAAAGCGAGAAAAAAATATTTAGGCCAGATGCCACTCGTTACTTCTAGTTATAAAAGATAAAAAAAATATCTAAAACGAGTAATACATAAAACAAGTAATAAAAAAAAAAATTATGTAAATAGCAAAAAAATTTTTCATAAGATAAGTATTTCAAATATTATAAAGGTAGATAATTTACTTCAGTATTGTTTGTAATCCATTAATGTAATATTTTTTTAATTTGTTGCTTGGTTGAGCTATGGCCGTAGCAATAAAATCAAAAAACTTTTTTGTAGTTTTTTTTTATGTTTTATATATTTTTATTTTTCGATATTTCGGCTTAATTTTTAAGCCATCTTCAGGACCTGAAGAAAAATTACAAAATAAACAAATTAAACAAAATCACAAAACACTATTTTAAAAAATTACATAAAATAAATAATTGTGTCACAAATGCGTGTTGTCAGTCAGCTTAATGTTAACTAAATTTTTGTTTGATTAAATGTTTGTATATGTGAGCGCAATTTTCTGTGCCCGATTTGAAGTTGAGTCGTTTGTTTGATGGAGTGTTTATAATATGTAGCATTTCAATTGTATGTCTTCTGGCGTAGTTTTTCTCTTCTTGTAGTAATTTTGTCTCTTCAAAGTCTGGACAGTGATTATTTTGAATGCAGTGGGCTGCAAGTGCCGTTTTATTGTCGTGTTTTGATTTTAAGTCGGACTTATGTGATGCTAATCTTGTCCTAAGTTTAGATTATGTCGTACCAACATATACTTGTCCGCATATGTTAGTCCCGTCACCTTTACATGCTATTTCGTAAACAACGTTCGCCTGGTCCATCTTATCCACTTTACTTTTTGTTTTGCTATATATGTTTCTCAAAGTGTTGTTAGTTTTAGGAGCTAATAAGTATTTATTTTTGTCGTAGATATCAGTTTTTTTAAATTTTTCTGTGAAACCGTGCACGTATGTTACTCCTTTGTAAATTTTTGGCTGTGGACTTCGTGTTGTGCTGTTGGGTTGGTTCATAACTTCTCTTATAAGCCGATTGATTGTATGTTCTTGAAAGCTATTCTTGGTGACTATGTGTCTTATGCGTGTTTTATTGACTTTGTGGAAAACTGTATCGCTGATGCCGAGCACTCTATTTATAAAATTTTTGGCTGTGTTATATTTAACGTCCAAGGTGCTCGTGCTTTCGCGAGGAGAAGAAGAACTTTTGGACGGGAGAGCGAAATAAAATACTTTATTTAATTTCTTTTAATATTTGACTTTATTTTTTTAGTATTTAAATTCTTTTAATATTTGACTTTATTTTTAGACTGCTGTACGCTTACTGTGCTGTACACTATCTGTACACTCTCTCTGTACACTCTCTTACCACCGCTGCCACCAAATTTTATATTTAACGTCCAAGGTTCTCGTGCTTTCGCGAGGAGAAGAAGAACTTTTGGACGGGAGAGCGAAATAAAATACTTTATTTAATTTCTTTTAATATTTGACTTTATTTTTTTAGTATTTAATTTCTTTTAATATTTGACTTTATTTTTAGACTGCTGTACGCTTACTGTGCTGTACACTATCTGTACACTCTCTGTACACTCTCTGTATACTCTCTGTACACTCTCTGCACACTCTCTGTCCGTTTCTGAGTCGGTCGCGGGTATTTAAAGCAAAGTCCTCAATTTCCAATTTTCCCATAATTCCCATAATTTCCAATAAGTGGAAATTATGTATCGATTCTACCCAATCAAATCATTACATCTCATACATAAAAATCTTTATAACATTTACATATCGCTTCCCCTTTAGTGGTACATGCTCACGTACGCCTTACATGTTGCGTAACTGCAGGCATTGCACTTTGCGTGCAGCGCAGCAACTAGGGTAGGTAAACGATCGCTATTATGCTGACCGTGCAAGCTGATGCCGATGCACCCAAACAGTCACTCGCCTTGCTTTGTTTTGTTTTGTTGCTGCCAGCGTTATAGTAGGAAACGCTTGACAACCACAAAGCAAAGCGCTGTTTGGTAATTTGAGCGTATGTGCTCAAAATAGGTCAGTTTCTGTAGTATGGAAACAATTAAGAATTTTTTATTAACAAAACTAACTTTTCATGCTGACCATGCAAGCTGATGCCGATGCACCCAAACAGTCACTCGCCTTGCTTTGTTTTGATTTGTTGCTGCCGGCGTTATAGTAGGAAACGCTTAACAACCACAAAGCGAAGCGCTGTTTGGTAATTTGAGCGTATGTGCTCAAATTAGGTCAGTTTCTGTGGTATTTAAACAATTAAGAATTTTTTATTAACAAGACTTACTTTTCATGAGCGCCTGCAATTCGAGTCACCGCACTTGAATTGGGTCTGGGTCGTTCATGGAAATAATAGCAATAGCAATATTGAATTTTAATTTATTGATTGGTTCGTAGGAATCGATTGAGGGTTTTGGCTTTGTGTGAGGTCGAGCTGTACAAAGTGTACAGTGTTAAGCATATGATGGGGTTGTACAAAGAGTACAGGGTAATGTTGTGCGGGTCACAACAGCTGTATTTATTATAACTTTTTTTGGGTGTTTGGAAAAGAAGTTTATCAATCTTCCTGACGCTGATGGGTTTTGGTACCAATCCATTTTGATAATATTATTATTTCTGCAAACTAGTGCGTCCAAATATGGTAAGGTTTCTTCCTGTTTTTCTTCTTTCGTAAATTTTATGTGTCTGTGGCATGAGTTAAGTGTTTGCAAAGTTTTTTCTATATTATCTTTTTTCACAATTGCAAAAATGTCGTCTACATATTTTGTGAGACATTTTGGTTTTTGCTCGCACTTTTCCATAAAAGTGTCTAAAACTTTTTCCATTACGATATCTGCTATTATGGGGGAAACGGGAGACCCCATCGGCATGCCTTTGAGTTGGTTGTATATCGTGTTGTCATATATGAAATAGTTATTTTCACTTATGCAGAATTTTAATATATCCATGAAGAGCGGTTTTGGAATATTAGTATTTTTATATATATATATTTTAGAATCTTTAGATTTAGAATATATTTTATTCTTTTTATTTATTAAATTGAAAATTTGAAAATAACTAAAAGAAAAATACTGTCTATTTCCTGTTAATTCTCTCCAGCCTCCTTTCCCTTGCCTTCAGTACCTTCTTGTACTCCTCCACGAAGTCCGCCGTGTTCTCATCATCCCTGAGACCAGGATCCGTTCTGAAGGCTTCGTAGGCCTCCATGGTCTGCAACTCCTTCGTTGCCTGGATCAACGCTAGAGTTTCTTCCTCTAGCGTGTCCTGGTTGTCGTAGTCGTTGGCAGTGGGCTCCCGGTCTCGGCGTCCTATGTAGGACCAGACCATCCTCATTGCGCGGACTTTTGACTCGTTTGATGGGTTCATGATTATTGATGTTTACTGGCAGACTGACTGGAGTTTGTGTTTATGGGTATATTTATATGAAAAATTTTGCGTTGCTACGCAGAACGAAAGGCTTTTTTACTTTTCTTGAAAAACACAAAAAATTTTTTTTTTTAATATATTTTTTTTTATTGTCTTGAGAAATGTTTTGCTTGTGTTTTTTTCAAGTGTGTGTGTGTGTGTTTTATGTTATAGAACAATTGTTTCATTTTAATCGGAGAATGGTTTCAAGTTGTTGTTGTGAATAACTTTAATTTTATTTCGAATTTGTATTGCTGTATTCTCTGGTGATATAATTTTAATTATTTTAAAAGGACCTTCCCATAGAGATGAAAATTTATTTTTCCTGGTTTGATTTTTAATTAAAACTTTTTCTCCAACATTAAATGCTTTTGGTTTCGAACCTTTATCATAGTATTCCTTAGATTTTTCTTTTTTATTTATTAACGTTTGCCCTGCAGTTTTAAATCCATGCTGTAGCCTAGCCTTCAATTCATTGGCATAATTTTCGTAATTGTAATTTAACGATGGATCCTTTTGAAGGGTGGAAGGAATTTTGGCCTGAAATCCGTAAAGTAATTCGTGAGGGCTGTAATTAGTGCTACTATGTGGTGTGTTATTAAAAACAAATATAGCATAGGGGATCCAATTGTCCCAAGTAAGCGGGTCGTTATTGACATAATGCCGAAGATTTTCAGCTAAAGTGCGATGGCTTCGCTCAAGTGCTCCATTTGTTTGTGGATGATATGGGGGGGTCTGCAGTTTTTTAATCTTTAACAACTTGCATACTTCTTTGAACAATTCACTTAAAAAATTTGTTCCTTGGTCGGTGAGAATTGAGTCTGGAAAACCGAATCGACATAGTATTTGTTCTGTAAAAGCTCGCGCAACTGTTGTTGCTTCTGCGTTTTCTAAGGGAATTGCTTCTGTAAATTTGGTTAAGTCATCTTGAAAGGTAAGAATGTATTTGTTATTTTCATAACTAACCGGAAGTGGTCCGACTATATCCAACGCTACTCGTTCAAAAGGTGCGGAGCTTGTCGTTGTAATTTTCATTGGAATTTTTGGGGATTTATTTAGCTTGTTTTTCTGGCAGGATTCACATTTCTTTATGTAGTTTTTGATATCATTTTTCATCGACTGCCAGTAGTATTTTTTCTTAATTCTTTTAATTGTTCTACTTATACCTTGATGCCCTCCAAACGGTGATTCGTGGTATTCCTTTAAAATTTTGTTGATTTCTTCAACATTTTCGACTGTTGTTCTCTGATTGGTATGTAAATAAACTGTTTTGTTTGAAAATATGTTTTTGAGTATTGTTTTGAAGTTTTCGTCAAATTGGGAGTTAAAGCTTGAGATTGCTATCGCAACGGATTCTTGATCTTGTTAACAATGTTCGTTTTTAATTTTTTGTAAAGTTTTCTGTGCTAATTCGTGATCTTTTGAGGTCCTAAATGGTATGGGAAAGTAGCTATTAATAATTCAACACTATTATGAGAGTAGGCTTCTGTTTCTCCAATTATGGGTTTTATAAATTGTGGGATTAGTTTTATTACTAGTTTTTCCTCTATTGATTCCGTGATTGGTAATATAAATACTTTTACTTTTGATATTTTATTTGCAAGAATGGGATCCTGTGTCTCTATTATATCGTAATTTCTAGCTTTTTGAATTTCCTGATTATTTTCCTTTTGTAATTCTTCACTTCGGTTTTTGTGTACCATTTGTCTCGTCATAACTAATACCTTATTTTTATTTTCTATGCGACTGAGTGCATCCGCATTTGTGTTAATTTTCCCTGCCTTATATTTTATTACGTATTCGTATTCGGATAGAAGTATTCGCCACCTAGCTAACCTTGACATAGCGTCTTTTAATTTCATCAGCCATTCAAGTGGCTTGTGATCTGTATAAATGGTAAATTTCTTTCCATAAATATATGGTCGAAATTGTTTTACGGCGAAGATTATTGCCAACAATTCCTTTTCTGTAGTACTGTAGCGTGTTTCTGCGTCATTTAGTGTTCTGCTTGCAAAGCAGATTGGCTTATCTTTACCAATTAAACCTTGAGACAAAACAGCCCCAAGCCCTACATCACTTGCATCTGTAGTGACTATGAACTCCTGAACAAAATCCGGGTATGCTAAAATTGGAGGGTTAATTAACTTGTTTTTTAGTACTGAAAAAGCTTCATCGCAAAATGCGTCCCAGTTAAATTTGGTGTCCTTTTTAAGTAATTTAGTTAATGGTTTTGATATACCTGAAAAATTTTCTATGAATCGCCTGTAATATCCTGCGAATCCTAAGAATGGTTTTATACCTTTTGTATTCTTTGGTATTGGGTAAGTTTTGACCATTTTGATTTTTTCCGGGTCTGGTTTAATTCCATCCTCTGAAATAATATGCCCCAAGTACGTGAGTTCTTGTTTTAGGAAATTACATTTGTCAGGTTGTAACTTTAAGTTATGTTGACGCAATCGGTCAAATATTTTAACTAGTTTTTTATTATGATCTGACAAATCATATCCGTAAACAACAATGTCGTCAACATAGACAAAACATTCAAATCCTTGCAATCCCATGAGTACGTTATGCATGAGCCGTTGGAACGTTGCAGGGGCGTTTTTCAATCCAAAAGGCATTCGGTTATATTCATAGTGTCCGAAAGGTGTGCTGAAGGCGGTCTTACACTTGTCAGATTCTTTTACGGGGATCTGATGAAAGCCCTTAGCTAGATCTAGAGTGCTGAAGTATTTAGCCTTACCCAATTGATCTAATATGTCTGTTATGTTTGGTAAGGGGTATGCATCGCCAACAGTTAAGTTGTTAAGCTTGCGAAAATCTACAACAACTCTCCAACGCTTATTGCCTTCAGAATCTGCCTTTTTTGGTACTAACAACAAAGGTGAGTTCCATGGACTGGAACTTGCACGAATAATATCTTCATCCAACATTTCATTGACCTGCTTGTGAATTTCATTTCTTTGGCTTTCAGGGAGCCTATATGGTCTGACGAATAAAGGGGCTTATATTCTTCTGTAATAATTTCATGATTTGCACTTTCGGTAACTGTGAGGTGGTCTCCCTCGAAATAAAATAAATCATTATATTGTCTGCAAATTTCTAAAATTGATTTCCTTTCTTCTAAGTTACAATGATTCAACTCTATAGCTGTTTCTACCTTTTTCAATCTATTTCTTACTATATTCTTTGTCCTATCTAGTTTAATGGTATCATAATTTTCTATGCTTTCCCATTCATAGTTGATTTTATGTAGATTAATTACTTTGGTTTTTTCTGTAGTGTTCATTAGGAAAACTTTAACTTTTTTATTGTTTGGGCGTACCAGGGTATCCGCCAAATATACTCCTGGGATTACTTCATTCTTGTGGATCACTGCATCTTTTGCATATTTAAAAGGGATCTCTACAATTTGCTTGCATCGAGGTTGCAAGGTGATGGATTGTGGCCCGTAGACATCAGGTTGTTGAGGACTCTCGGTATGGCTTGTGCCATTCGGCGCATACCCTTGTTCCTCTTCCTTATTTTCACAATTCCTTCCACCATCCTTAGATAATGTCTTGGTTCCCTCTTTTGATGTCTTTATATTATTTTTGATGATTTTGTTTTCGCCTTGAGGTAACAATGTGATGAGTTGCGGCCCGTAGACATTAGGTTGAGGATTCTCAATATGACATATGCCATTCGGCGCATATTCCTGCTCCTTTTCCTTATTTTCGCAATTCCTTTTGTTACCCGTAGGCAACACATCGTTTTCCTTTTCAGCGTTGTTAAAATCATTTACAATATGTGGTTTAAAAATTTTATTTTTATTTACTGCCGCGTTTGAGCAGTCTACTGGTATTTCCAGTTGTTTATTTTTAAAATCAATTTTACAGTTAAATTTTGTAAGAAAATCGCTACCTAAGATTCCATCGTAAGATAAATTAATATTGTCATCTAAGATATGAAAATTGTGACTCAGTGTTATAATCTGGTCATTAAAAGGAACATTTATTGTTTTGATTTGTTCACAAAGAGTTTGCATTGCATTACCTGAAATTGTTGAGACTATATGGTTACTTTGTTTGTTAATTATGTGCTGCTGGTCGGTGTCTTTTAATAAGCTAATTTGTGCGCCTGTGTCTACTAATAGTGATGTGACATTTTTGGCTGAAGGTTCGAGTTTAATACGAAGCACCGGCTCCTCGTATTCATTACAAAATGGTATAATGATGGAGTAACTTAGTTTTGAGCTTGGTGCAGGTCGGCTCTTATCTGCATCCGGAGGAGAGGCGCCGCTGGTTTCTTCCCGTGCAATTCCGTTTCCCGATGGATTTTCTGCGCGGTATGCCTGATTGGAATGACTGCGTCGGCCCCGAAAGGGTTGCGGTGTGCATTTGAGTCATCGTTAACCCTTCGATTTTGAAAAGTTCCAGCGTCTCGCTGTCGAGATCTGCACTCTTGGTATGTGTGGTTTGGCCGTTTGCAATATGTGCAAAATACTGATTGTACCTCTTTTTTAATGTTTGTAAAATTTTGTCTATTATGAGGAGGAGGATTAGAATTAAAGGTATTTAATTTATTGTAACAGGTTTCGTGTGTGTGTCCTAATCTTTTGCAATAACTGCATGTGGGTTTGTTTGAAACTAACGTATGCTGAGGCACCTTCTCAAGTCGCACTAAATGTTCTTCAGCATAAGAGATCGCTCTTTTTAAATCGTGCTCGTTATGAGCCTTTAATATTAATCGCAAATTTTGGTTACGTAAACCATCTTCAAACACCTGAATGGCCAGTCGGTCATTTTCTTACTTTAAGTATGCCCTAACTGATTCATCAGAAGTACTAGCAAAAGTGGCTGAATTTAAAACGTGTAGCAGTTTTCCTATTCGTTCACCAAATTCTTTAACTGATTCTTGAATTCTTTGCTTGGCGGTCAACAATTCATTCTGTGCTGAGGTTCTCGATTTTTCCTCCTTGAACTCTTTCTCCAATTCTCGTACCAGATCGTTCCATTTGGTAAAAGATTTGAACTGGATAAGTTCGAAGGCTGAACTCTCCAATCGAGTCTTCACAACTTCAAGAATAAATGTGTGCTCCGCCTCGGTTTTAGCAGATGAAAATAGTATATTGCCGCATGCTATGAATTTATTTAAATCGGCCGGATTGCCGTTAAATACCGGAACGATATTGTAGATATCGTTGAGCGTGAATTTAAGATCCATACTCGTCTGCTCAGGATCTTCCGCGTCGGACATAGTAGACGAATCAAAAAATGGTAGAGAAGCAAAGTTCTGTACTACCTTAGCCGCGCGTTGACGAGTAAAAATTTTGAAAATTTATTAGATAAGTGAAAAACAGAGAGAGATCAACAAAAGCAATTTCGTCTGCAACAACCTTCAAATGTAATAATTTTTTTTTTTTTTTTTTTACAATTACGTATACAAAATTTTATGTGTCAAATAAAAATTTATAGTGTGTAATATAATACTTAGAAAGAAATGTATATATATATATTTTTTTTTCAGTAATTATAGGTGTATTTTTGTTTGTATAATATTTATCAAAAAGGAAAAAAATTTTGTTTTTCTTACTATTTTCCTTATCCTGCCGGCCGTTTATATGTTTCTGATGTTTTTCTTGATTTGTTGAAAATATCTCTGCTGCTGAAATTGTTGTTAAAGTTATATTTGCTGAAAATATCTCTGCTGCTAAAATTGTTGTTAAAGTTGTATTTGCTGAAAATATCTCTGCTGCTGAAATTGTTGTTGAACTCGTTCTTGATGTAGTTGATGCCAGGAGGCTCTTAGTAGCCTTATAGCTGGTTATCCTGGGCTTCTTGATGGGCCAGGAGACTTCACGTCTTATAGCTGGTTACCCTGGGCTTTCCTCTAAAAAATTCTTTTTTTTTCACTTTTTGTGTTACACTGTTCCGATGTTTTAGCCTCGGTACGCTTTTTTTTCACTTTTTACAGAAAACTGCCGATGTCAAAGCCTCGGTACGCTAAAAGATTTGTATTGGGTATTTTAAGATGTCTTTTTGTTATAGCATTTTTGTTTCTTTGTTATCAAAAGGATGTTGTTTCCTTTTTGTTATTTTAAGGGATTGGTATGGATCAATCCCACCGCTGCCACCAAATGTTATATTTAACGTCCAAGGATCTCGTGCTTTCACGAGGAGAAGAAGAACTTTTGGACGGGAGAGCGAAATAAAATACTTTATTTAATTTCTTTTAATATTTGACTTTATTTTTTTAGTATTTAATTTCTTTTAATATTTGACTTTATTTTTAGACTGCTGTACGCTCACTGTGCTGTACACTATCTGTACACTCTCTGTACACTCTCTTACCACCGCTGCCACCAAATGTTATATTTAACGTCCAAGGTTCTCGTGCTTTCGCGAGGAGAAGAAGAACTTTTGGACGGGAGAGCGAAATAAAATACTTTATTTAATTTCTTTTAATATTTGACTTTATTTTTTTAGTATTTAATTTCTTTTAATATTTGACTTTATTTTTAGACTGCTGTACGCTTACTGTGCTGTACACTATCTGTACACTCTCTGTACACTCTCTGTACACTCTCTGTACACTCTCTGCACACTCTCTGTCCGTTTCTGAGTCGGTCGTAAAGCCCTTAATTTCCAATTTTCCCATAATTCCCATAATTTCCAATAAGTGGAAATTATGTATCGATTCTACCCAATCAAATCATTACATCTCATACATAAAAATCTTTATAACATTTACATATCGCTTCCCCTTTAGTGGTACATGCTCACGTACGCCTTACAAGTTGCGTAACTGCAGGCATTGCACTTTGCGTGCAGCGCAGCAACTAGGGTAGGTAAACGATCGCTATTATGCTGACCGTGCAAGCTGATGCCGATGCACCCAAACAGTCACTCGCCTTGCTTTGTTTTGTTTTGCTGCTGCCGGCGTTATAGTAGGAAACGCTTGACAACCACAAAGCAAAGTGCTGTTTGGTAATTTGAGCGTATGTGCTCAAAAAAAGGTCAGTTTCTGTAGTATGGAAACAATTAAGAATTTTTTATTAACAAAACTAACTTTTCATGCTGACCATGCAAGCTGATGCAGATGCACCCAAACAGTCACTCGCCTTGCTTTGTTTTGATTTGTTGCTACCGGTGTTATAGTAGGAAACGCTTAACAACCACAAAGCGAAGCGCTGTTTGGTAATTTGAGCGTATGTACTCAAATTAGGTCAGTTTCTGTGGTATTTAAACAATTAAGAATTTTTTATTAACAAGACTTACTTTTCATGAGCGCCTGCAATTCGAGTCACCGCACTTGAATTGGGTCTTGGTCGTTCATGGAAATAATAGCAATAGCAATATTGAATTTTAATTTATTGATTGGTTCGTAGGAATCGATTGAGGGTTTTGGCTTTGTGTGAGGTCGAGCTGTACAAAGTGTACAGTGCTAAGCATATGATGGGGTTGTACAAAGAGTACAGGGTAATGTTGTGCGGGTCACAACAGCTGTATTTATTATAACTTTTTTTGGGTGTTTGGGAAAGAAGTTTATCAATCTTCCTGACGCTGATGGGTTTTGGTACCAATCCATTTTGATAATATTATTATTTCTGCAAACTAGTGCGTCCAAATATGGTAAGGTTTCTTCCTGTTTTTCTTCTTTCGTAAATTTTATGTGTCTGTGGCATGAGTTAAGTGTTTGCAAAGTTTTTTCTATATTATCTGTTTTCACAATTGCAAAAATGTCGTCTACATATTTTGTGAGACATTTTGGTTTTGCTCGCACTTTTCCATAAAAGTGTCTAAAACTTTTTCCATTACGATATCTGCTATTATGGGGGAAACGGGAGACCCCATCGGCATGCCTTTGAGTTGGTTGTGTATCGTGTTGTCATATATGAAATAGTTATTTTCACTTATGCAGAATTTTAATATATCCATGAAGAGCGGTTTTGGAATATTAGTATTTTTAGCTATGTTGTCCCATTTTTTGAGAATTGTTTTTATGACAAAGCCAACCGGAATGCTTGGGAACAGTGAAATAACATCAAACGATAGCATCTGCTCGTCATCAAAGATGTATGAGTTATTTATTTTGTTTTTGAACTCTAACGTATCTTTTATGTTATATTTCGAGTCTATTGTTAAGTTCTTTAGTATGTTAACTAAATATTTGGATAATCCGTATGAGGGAGAATTTATGTATGAGCGGATAGGTCTGAGAGGCATATTGTGTTTATGGATTTTCGGAGGTCCATAAATCCGAGGTATTGTCGCAGAGTATGTTGTTAGATTTTGTTTTTCTTGCGCTGTTATTAGTTCTTTTTTGAAAAGAGTTTCAACTAGTTTGTTGTTTTTTTGTTGTAGAGTAGCTGTAGGATCTCTTCTGAGCGGCCTATACGTCCAACCATCTCTTAATATTATGCACATTTTTTCTTCGTATTCCTTTTTGTTCATCGCCACTGGCTTGTTTCCATTGTCTGATTCGACTATGATAATGTCTGTATGCTTTTTTAAAAACTTTTTGGCAGTCTTAACTATGTTTGTTACGTATGTGTCTCTCTCTGTTCTAGGCGTTTCTCTAAGATGTTTTTGCACTAATGTAGATGTTTTTGCACTTAATGACTGCCAAACATACCTTTACCATTACATACCATTACGAAACGACAATGAACGGATGGTTTCTTTTGATGTCACAAACCTTTTTCCAAGCATCCCGATAGTTTTCGCCATTAAAACGATCGACAAAAAATGGAACAAAATAGCAAGA
Source organism: Coremacera marginata (assembly GCA_914767935.1). Lineage (NCBI taxonomy): Eukaryota > Metazoa > Arthropoda > Insecta > Diptera > Sciomyzidae > Coremacera > Coremacera marginata. The sequence continues at coordinate 85,798,296 of OU612045.1, read as the reverse complement.
CATACAAATATACCCAAACAATTGTTCATGGAGGTGCTTACTTTTTGTTTAAAAGAAAACAATTATTTTAAATATGGAAATACAATATACAGTCAACTAAAGGGAATGCCAATGGGGACGCCCATATCCCCTATCATAGCAGATATTGTGATGGACGAAATTTTGGACAATTTTATGACGAACACTGATCAAAAACCAAGATTATTGACAAAATACGTTGATGATATTTTCTGCATAGTTGAAGAGAACAAGGTGGAAACAACATTAACACAGTTAAACACTTGCCATAGATACATAAAATTCACAAAAGAAGAAGAAAACGATGGACAACTTCCATATTTAGATTCAAAAATAATAAGACACAACAACAGATTAAAAACTGATTGGTATCAAAAACCAACTGCATCAGGACGGCTCATAAACTTCTTTTCAAAACACCCAAAAAAGACGATACTCAACACTGCGAAGAATTTTATTAACAGAGTACTAAACATAAGTGACGACATTTTCCATATTGACAACAAACGAAAAATTTAACAGATATTAACCAAAAATGATTTCCCAAAACCGACCACAATCCGGCTGATTAAAGAATACAAAAAACAAACCAACAACAGCAAAACCAATAACACATTAATATACAAGGGAGTCACATACATTGAAGGCTTCACCGAAAAATTAAAAAAAAACTGACCTGTATAATAAAAACATTTTTCAACTGGCACCTAAATCTTATAACACATTGCTGAACATCTATAGCAATACAAAATCAAAAATTGAAGATATGGACAAATCAAATTTAATATACAAAATTACATGCAAGGGAGACGGAGACAATATATGCGAACAAGTGTATGTTGGGACAACGAAGTCAAAGTTAAGAACACGAATATCAGCGCACAGGTCAGACATAAACAACAATAGTGACAGTAAAACAGCACTTGCAGCGCATTGTATAAAATTGGGCCACAATCCCAATTTTGAAGAGACAAAAATTCTGCAACACGAAAATAACTACAAACGAAGATACACCATCGAAATGCTACATATAATCAACACACCTACACAAAAAAGACTGAACTACAAAACAGACACCGACAACTGCGCGCATATTTATAAACATTTAATAAGACAAAAGATTAAATGACGAAAGTAGCTTAAAACTTAAACTTCTTTTTGTTTGCTACCGGTAAAATTAAGAATTTTATTTAATTTTGGTTTTTAAAAATATTTTTATATGTTTTTTTAAGTGTTTTAAATGTTTTTAAGTGTGTATTAGGTCCTGATGACGACGAGCAACTTTCGTCGAAATATTGACAAATTAAATAAAATTAAAAATTAAAAATTGTTTTTTAGTTTTTATTTTTTACACGGCCAAAGCCTATAAAATCTTAATTGCACATAAAAAGGCCGAAAACATCTTTAAGTTCTTAATCAAGTTTATTTTTATTTTATTAATTATGTTAGTCCTAAGTAAGTTTATAATTAAGATTATTTTTAATTAAGCAATTCTAAATTAAGTTGTTAATAAAGTTTATTTGTATTTTATTAATTAAGTTGGCCTTTATTAAGTTTAAAATGAAGAGTATTTTTAATTAAGCTATTCCTAACTAGTTTATTTTTATAAACAAGTTAGTATTAATTCCGGATTTCGACCGACCTCATCAGCTCTCGCCAGGCGCCTCTGCTTTGTGCGCGCCTTCTCCAATCGGATACACCAAGTGCGGTTAGGGCTTCCTCTGCCTGGTCCATCCATCGGGGGAATGGTCTCCCTCGTCGTCGTTGACCAGCGACCCTCGCCTCGAGCACCTTTTTTTCATTAGAGCTTCGTCGTCCATACGATGGACATGACCCAGCCAGCGTAGTCGCTGCACAGTTATACGCTGAACTACGTCAATGTCTTCGTAGAGCTCGGGTTGTTACGGCCACCTAAGTAAGTAAGTAAGTAAGTTAGTATTAATTCAGTTCATAATTAAGTTTATTTTTATCATTAAGGTAGTTTTAATTAAGTCCTTAATTAAGCTTATTTTTATAATGAAGGTAGTTTTAATGCAGTTCTTATTTAAGATTATTTTAATAATTAAGGGTGTTTTAATTAAGATCTAAATTACGTTTATTTTTAAAATTAAGTCAGTCTTAATTAAGATCTTAATTACGTTTATTTTTATAATTAAGTTGTAAATAACTTTACTTTTAGAATTAAGTTAGTCTTAATTAAGCTCTTTATTAAGTTTATTTTTGTAATTACTTAATTTGGTCTTAATTAAGTTCCCAACAAAGTTTATTTTTATAATTAAGGTAGTTTTAATTAAGTTTATTTTTATAATTAAGTTAGTCTTAATTAAGTTCTTAATTAAGTTTATTTTTATAATTAAGTTGGTCTTAGTTAAGTTCTTAATTAAATTTATTTTATAATTAATATAATTTTAATTAAGTTCAACCCTTATTAAGCTTTATTTTATAAGAAGGATCCTCATTTAGTTTTGTTTTAATTAAGATCCTGATTTAGTTCAGTGTTAATTACGATAATCATTAAATTTTGTCCAAATTAAGATCGTAGTCAAGTTTAGTTTTAATTAATATAAAGTTTAGGTTTGCTATAACTTTATGATTATGTTCAAGTTTCGCTTTAATTCTGATTCTATTGAGTTTAAAGTAGAGCTTTAATTTATTTTAAATTTAAGGGTTAGTTATAGGACAGCATTTAGATTTTAATGTAAAGTGCAAAATTCGTTGTAGATTTTATTTTACAGTGTAACGTTCGTTTTCTGTTTATTTCATGGTGTAAAATTTATTTGAGTTTTTATTCGTTTATGGTGTGAAATTTGTTTTAAGTTAAGTTAATTTCCTTATTTGGTTTTAAGTTAAATATTTATCTTAAGTGTTTTTATTGTGTTGACTTTTATATAGTTATTATTTTTTTAATTAAGTATCATTTGAATTCTAATTTCATTTTTGTTTTTTGTTGTATTATTTTGATTATGCTTAGAATTTTATTTTGGGTTCTATTTTAGGTAGTATAAAAAGTTTAATAAAAACAATTAAAAGGAAATCAAAAAAAAATGTAACAAGAGGCAAAAATATCGATATGAAAAATACAAACATAAAACCTGGGTCCCGATGTCAGAGGTGGGTGAAGATTTGGGATCCTCGTCAGCGGTCATGTTAGTTGCGGGTGGTGGGTGTATACTGTTGCCCTCTGCCAGGCCTCACTTGGCCGGTTTAAATTGGCCACTTCTTATGCCGATGCGTTTGGTGTTGTTAATGTTGTTTTACTACGAATGCATATAGGTCTGAGTTTTTTGTGGCGACATAAATTGCTGAAGCTGCGCTGTGGCTTTCGTTACCATTGAGGCTGACTGCAACATACGTGGCTTGATGGCTTAGCGCTATTAGTTGGATACAGTGGTATTCCTTGTGGTGCTTGAGGCTATGTGGACCGCGTCTTTTGCCAGAGCTGACACAGTTGCTGATTGATTGCAGTTTAGGGCGGCTTGGGGTGTTGTTGGTGCTGCAGGCGCACTGATAGCTGGTGTGGTTGGCTTTGTTGAGGTTGTTCTCAGTGATTTCCACACTTTGATTGGGTATGCTGCCGTTGCTCAGGCTATCCAAACCTTTTGTCACCCGGATGGCCAACAGCAAGTGGCGGGAGTGAAACGGTTGGCTCCCCTCCTCTTCTCCAAAACATGGTAAATCGCTCCCAGCCAACACCGGCACTACGGCGATTCGATAGGTTAAGATGGCAGCAGATTTGACAGCGGCAGTAACAACAACACGTCCGTGCTAGTTGTGCTGCAACCCAACTTATTAATAGCGCACAATCTACCAGCTTACTTAACGAGGTATGTAACTCACCTTAGGCTCGCAAACAGCAATTCCGCTAGTTGAAATGAAATTCGTCAGGTAAGGCCAATTTCCGGAAGTTCCAAAGAAAAAGAAAGTTCGTTCATTCTGCTTGCCTTGGCGGAAGTTCGCCATCTGCTGCCACATTGACCAACTTCGACCCATAAAAAGAACATGTCAAATTGGATGCGTTCTGAAAATGGAAAATTGAACTTGTGCATGCACTACAATTTGTAGGGTCATGCGACACATTTGCGTAATAATGAAATGGTGGCTACCAATCAAATCAAATTGACGTCGATACTATGAACAGGACTTTAAAAGCAAATAATGTTGATCTCATTAGCTGTAGAGGATTGTTGCATCCATGATCCAACTTAAATTACAAAGAAAAATAAAATTTGAACACAAATACCACAATTATATTTTACCTAATAGAAAATCTGTCGTTATGACGGCTGTCAGACTTGAAAATCTGTCAACTGTCAGATTTAAATAACATGACGGCTGTTAGACTTGAAAATCTGTCAGCCGTCAAATGTGAAAATATGAAGGCTGTCAGACTTAAAAATCTGTCAGCTATCAAATGGGAAAATATATGACGGCTGTCAGACTTGCAAATTGTGAAATGTGAAAATATGACGGCTGTTAGACCTGAAAACTGTGTGAGCTGTCAAATTAAAAACTTAAGGAGTGTGTTCACTGTCCAATTTAGAAGGGTAAAATAACCAGGGTCACAAACGCGGCAAACTTTCAGCACTCATAAAGCTGATACGACTTCAAAGCAGCAGGGAACTGTCAGAAAAAAGGGGGATTGAATGAAACCTATTGCCACAGATCCTTGACTTGGTACGTGCCTATTTCCTTGCCAGAGAAATCCTCGAGAACATAGTAAGGACAACCAATCCTTTTCTTCATTTTGGCGGGCAAGCCTACGGGAGCAAGTTTCGAATTGAAGTTCTTAGTGTTATCGTGTGACGACCCTATTTCTTGATGAAATAGGCCAGCATATTGATGACGTCGTCAATCGGGCGACATCACTAAAAACGCATAACAGCCTACATCAACAACAACAATATCACACAGTTCACCATACAGCAGCTAATTACAGCAATGCTAAACCAACTATAATAACACACAACATTTCAAGGCCAGTGTAATAATAAAAACATGCGAACACTGACCTACAACAACAAGTATTAGTGCCTTTGGTTCCATCTTACAACACAAGAACAGCTGCTTGTGTTTCTACACGGACGGGCATCGCATTTGAGCAGCGACGATATGAAGTCAGCATCATTTTCTACGACTTAGGTATATATATATTAAATATAAATATATATATTAAATATATTTTATATATTATATTTCATAAATATATTAAGGGTATTCATGCAATGCCGAAAACGAGCCGAATATGCCGAAAATCGGAAAAACCGAAAACGCCGAATATGAACTGTCAAAATTTGTATGGAATCTGATATTCAGCAAAGTTTCCAGTTTTCCGCACGATTTTGATGCGCAAATAGCGCCGAATATTTTCGGCAACCAGTTGCTGCCACCTTTCAAATATTTTACATATATTTAATACAAATATTAAACCAATGTTGCCACTTTTTCAATGCAATTTAAAGAACAGCTGATTGCTATACGGCATTCACCGATAACTAAAAAAAGGTACCTCATGCAAAAACAGCGAATATTTTCCGATATTCGGCATCGAAAAATGTTCGGCATTGCATGAATACCATTATTATATATTTCACATATTATCTATTTACATTATATTTCATCTAGTAATTAAGTAAAAAAATACATGAACTCAAAATATTACCAATATTTTATCTACTACTAAAACATAAGATATTCTAGCAAGCTACTACTAAACTATAATCAAACATACTATGTTATTATTCACTGACATTTACGTAGCAGCATATTTCAATACTTAAATTCGGTCTAGAGTATAATTTAACTACTGCTATCCCATGTAAATACTATTATGATACCTTTTATTATACACACTTACCTTGAACATAAATATTTTAACATTATAATATTATTACATTTAATTTAATTATACCTACCGGATGTATTGAAAATTAGTTATAAGTTAGTATTAAGTTTCGTTGTTCAATTTAATATATTTATGATACTAAGTGCATAATACTACTCCTAAAGTAGTCATACATATTACTTACATACACTTTAAGTAACCCTGGTGCTAGCCACCACTTAGTTATAAATTATTAATTGAATAAACGAAGAGTTGTTTCTTACTTTGAAACCGATTGGACGTGTTTTATTTTAGTTTCGTGCCAAGAGTCGTGTAGCAGCAGCAGAGAAGAGAAGTCATAGCGTGACCAACCAACAGGATCAGGATATAAATATAAATCCTAAGGACAGCCAACAGGATGGCTGCATACATATCCATTGCTTCCCTCTCCCTCTTCTTTGAGTTGTGACGCTGAGGCTAGTGACTTTGGAAGTCCTCTCAGTTGCTCACTCTCACGCTGCTCTGCACGAGCGATACTCACCTTTGAGTATCTTTCCACTGAGGCCTGAAGCCGAGGAAGATTTTGGAAGTCACCTCAGAGCGCACTCACCTTCGTTCTCTGCGAACGGTACTCACCTTGAGTCCCTTCCCCACTTGAGGACTAACTCGCTCACTGTGTTCTGTACGAACGATACTCACCTTTGAGTATCTTTCCACTGAGGCCTAACGCCGAGGAAAACTTTGGAAGTCACCTCAGAACGCACTCACGTTGTTCTCAACGAACCCCACTCACCATCTCTCCCCTCCCGCTAAACCTACCAGAGCGACGAGTCACCCGACAGCAGCAGCAATATACGCAGTGACACACACGCACGCAATTTTTTTTTAAAACCCGCCAGAACTGAAAAAAAAGTGCAAAGTCCGTTTAGCAAATATAACGGAACGTTTCACAGAAGCCAGCTACTATTTTTCACAAAGGAAAACTAAAAGAAAGTACAGTCACGCCTACACACAGTGACCAAGATCGGAAGTTTCATCCATCAGAAAACGAGAGCATCGTTTTATATCTAACTCCAACAGCCAAGAAGGACTCGTCATCACCTACGACCAGCAAGGCATCGCTGCCATATACACGGTGAGACAAAATCATCATAAAGGACCTTCTCACAAGGACCTTTTCCAACCTCTAATTCTTGTACCACGAACCCTGGACAGCCGCTGAGGATACCTCAGCTGAAAAATAATTGTAATGCCCAGAGGTTCGTTACAAGTGGCCCCCGAGCAGGGACTCTGTGGTCAAACAGAGTTTCACCATACACAGGACTCTGTGGTCAAACAGAGTTTCACCATATACAAGACTCTGTGGTCAAGCAGAGTCTCACCATCTACAAGAGTTTCGTTATCATCAAAGACTCTGTGACCAAGCATATCTACATCCACAAAGATGCAACAAGAGAAGCAAGGAAAGCTTAGTTATATAACGCTTCATCAGCAAGCACGCAGTAGCACGCGTCAACTCTTCATCACGCAAGCCACGCAACGCGTCAACGCTTCATTACGCAAGCAACGCAGCACGCGTCAACGCTTCACCACGCAAGCAACGTAACGCGTCAACGCTTCATCACGCAAGCAACGCCACACGTCAACGCTTCACATCGCAAGCAACGCACCAACGCGTCACCACGCACTAACGCTCCAACAGCAACCACAAACAAACTAAATAAATTTTAACTAAACTCACGCAAGCTAAAATAACTAAAAGACGTAAAAATAAAAAAAAAACCCACAAGCTAAATCATAAAGCCAAAGCAGCAAAATCATTACTGCACATCAATTCATCAATAATACCGAAGAAGACCAGAAGAAAAAAAAAATAATAAATAAAATATATTAATCATCAAGCAAAAGCAGCAAAATCATAACTTCACATCAATACATCAAATCTACAAGACTACACATCGAGCACCATGATGAAGACATCATGGATTTATAGCCTCCGAAAAGACGAATTACTTACCTACTTGAAGGAATTTGGTCTTGAGGACAAGGGCAATGTCGAGGAACTACGCAAACGATTAGCCACCTTTGCAAATGAAGGCCAATACGACGAGAAGCTGAAAGAACGACTCTTGGGGCTCCAAATAAAATACACACGAGCCGTATCACCGACAGTTCCCCCCAATCACGAAAACTCAGATGACCCAACACGCCTGAAAGCATCCACCGCTGAACAAGCAGCTCACTATACTTCATATCAACAAGAGGTGCCATATTTTAGGAGTTTCCCGCTATCAACAAGACCATACCCTGCAGCCATAGAGTACGTTAGAAAAACGACCATAAAATATGAAGGCGATGAAGATCCTATATCATTCATCGAGCGACTCGAGGAGCTCGCCGAAGTTTATGGCATACCACTGAACCTCATGCCACGAACAATGCCAGAACTACTGCGAGGAAAAGCAGCAGTATGGTTTCGAAACAACCATCGTCAGTGGACCGACTGGCCATCGTTTAAATCAGATTTTCTACATTTTTTTTCTCCCACCACGTTACTTGGAACGTCTAGAGGATGACGTCAGACGAAGCGATCAACGCCCACGGGAACGATTCAAGGATTTCCTGCTAGACATCCAAAACATGATGCGCCATGCTGGCTACTCAAAAACTCAAGAGTTAGATCGAGTCTACAGGAATATGCGAAACGAGTACCAATTGTACATCAGGCGTAAAGACTTCGACACACTGGAAGAGCTTCGAACCCTGGCAAAAGAGTACGAATGTCTTGATTCAAAACGCACGCCACAGTCACAAGACAACAGACCTCAAGTGAATCAGTATGCCAACCATTACAACTCGCCACGACCTCGTGAAGAGCGACACCGCCAGGTTGTACCGAGAGACGACAGAATTAGCGCACAAGCATGCCAACGTTGCGGAAGAGAAGGACACCGCTCGGATTGATGCCAAAACTAACAGATATTCTTCTGCTGGGATTGTGGTAGACGAAACCGCCGCACAATGGACTGGCCCACGCCAAGAATAGGGGTACGCGTGGCCACCAATATTTCCAACCCCTCTACCTCATCACATCACGTCACAAAACTCATGTTTGCACCATCTTCAAGCTACACGCCTACAGGAGAGCCATCGCCTCGAGCAAAACAAATCAGCGATGAAACCAGAAATCGAATAAACAGTTTTGCAGCGGCTATAAATCACGTCAGACGTCTGGGTGAACAAGAAGAAAACGAATGGGTACAAACACTCTACTCTTTTACTCTATGACCAACTCTCTGCTCCTGTTTTTTCCAAGCATGACCTTATTTTCCTCTGCTATGATTTCCAGCTGATTGTACCGGAACAAAAAATAACTTATCGCGATTTTAAAAATATTAATTATAATTCACTCCAGGCTGAGTTAAGTCTTGTCGATTGGACAGTAATCTTTACCATGCTATCAGTAAATGATCAGTTGCAATTCTTACAACGTAATGTCAACACTTTATTTGAAAAACACGTCCCACTTAAGACTAAAGTACTCAAACATTATGAAAGGCCCTGGTTTTCAAATTCGATTAAAAGATTAATCAAGAAACGTGATGTAGCATACAACAAATGGAAGCGTCAGAAAACACCGGAACGATATAATATTTTCCGAATATGTAGAAAAGATGTAGTCAGGGCGGTAAAGGTAGCCAAGTTGGCATACTATGAAACCAAATTTAGTTCGGCTATAGAATGCAAAAAGAAGTGGAGCATAATTCGGCAAATCGGAGTTGGTGGAACTTCTCCACCCACTGATAGTAGCGTAAATGTTGAGGTTCTAAATAATAAATTTATTGATATTCCAATGCCGACGCCAAATGGAAACTATTTTCGTTACTTTCAAAGAATTTCTAGCTTAAACTCTTCTTTTAGCTTCCAACGCATTGAAAATGCCGAAATAGTTCGAAGTTGCTTAGATATCAAATCTAATGCTGTCGGTTTCGATGAAATTCTTCCAAAGTTTGTCAAATTACTTCTACCCGTACTTCTACCATTCATTAAGCACATTTTCAACACAATAATAACTAAATCGGAATTCCCCGCTATTTGGAAAAAGGCAAAGATAATTCCCATTCCTAAAACTGGAAACGACTATCGTCCCATAGCAGTTTTGCCGTATTTATCGAAAGTTTTTGAATCGCTTATGTATAAACAGACAATTAAATTTTTCTTGTGTAACAAACTTTTAACTGACAGACAATCAGGTTTCCGACCAAAACACAGTTGCGTAACTGCTCTACTAGACGTGTCCGACGAAATACGAAATAATCTTGATCGAAAGGAAGTTAGTTTCTTGATTCTACTTGATCACTCGAAAGCTTTCGACACGGTCGATCACAAAATTTTATGTTCAAAATTGTCTTGCATGTTTGGTTTTTCCGCAACTGCTACCCGACTAATGAGCTCATACCTAGCTAATAGAATACAAGCAGTGAATATCGGTTGCGCGACCTCAAGTTTCTTAAGCGTGAACCGTGGCGTACCTCAGGGTTCTATAATGGGTCCGCTTCTTTTCTCGGCTTATATAAACGACCTACCCTCTGTTCTGCATCGATATGGCATACAAATGTACGCTGACGATGTGCAATTGTATACTAGCTGTCGCAAGTCTGATGTTCACTCCTGTGTTGCAAGTTTGAACGAAAATTTATTTAAAATTAATGAGTGGGCATCTGCTAATGGTTTATTTCTTAATCCAAATAAGTCTAAATGCTTGATCATAGCTAGAAAACATAATTTCACCTCGACCCTACCGCAAGTTATACTATATGGATCATGTATTGAAGTCGTAAAATCGGCAAAAAATTTGGGCATTACTTTCAACAGCACTTTGGATTGGGCAAATCATGTCAACATCACTGTAGGAAAAATCTATGGTATGCTCAGAAGCCTATGGGCTACACAATATTTTACCCCCTTTAACATTAGAATGCTACTGGCAAAAACATATCTCGTTCCCACTTTACTATACGGTTCTGAAATTTTTGCATACTGTGATGCTGCAAGTAAGCGCAAACTGAACGTTGCTTATAACAACATCGCTCGTTATGTCTTTGGACTTAAACGAACTGACCGCATATCACAGTATGCTAAACAAATATTCGGTATGACTTTTGACCATGTTTTGAACATGAAGGCGTTAGTCTTCTTGCATAAAATTATTTTTAGTAAGGAACCTCCTTATTTATATGTAAAATTAAAATTTTTAAGATCTCAGCGCGGTAACAACCTAGTTCAACCTAGACATGCCTGCTTGGCGTCGGAACGGCAGTTCTTTGTTAATTCAAAACGTCTTTGGAACTCGCTTCCATCCTATTTACAGCGTATTTGCAATGCAATCTGGCTTAAATCTAAACTTTCAGATCATTTATCTTCACTCTAACTTAGATTTTTCTCTTCCTAATTTCTTTTTAATATTTTTTCTTCTTTTGTTTTCTTTTTGTATATATTTTTTCATAAATTTAAGTTAATATCTTTGGTTCAGTTTTACTAAACTGCTAACGATTCTTATTTTTTTTTTTTCATTTTTGTATTTGTAATTTTAACCTTTAATTTTATTTAAAATTGTGTTTTAGATCTTGCTTGTTTTGTTGATTTTTATCGCCAAATATGTAATCGGTGCTTAACTATAAGTTTATTCTTGTAAGCGCTTAAATTAAATTAAATAAATAAATAAATAAATAAAATAAAACAATTCAACAACAGCACGTGAGACCGCCAGTACCACATCACGATAAATCAGCAGGCCATACACGCCATTCAAAGCATCACGAACGGCCACCAGCGCCTCAGAAGCAGCACCAACGGCCACCATCGCCACCAAACCATCAGGAGTGGACACCAGCACCACAAAAGCATCATGAACGGCCATCAGCGTCACATGTGTGTCATCAACAGCACGCCAACGAATCAGCAGTACAGACACCAAACCATCCAACGCAGCCCACAAGAGATGAATCGCCTCAGCCGGTACCGTCAACGCCAAGTCAGTCTCAGCACTGCACTGAACCGATAGCGTCGGTTACAGACTACCCACCGCCTCACCCACCGACAGAGCCACTAGTACCACTCGCAAATCAACAACCAGGTTATTCAGAGCCATTAGCGACAAACACACCTCAATCACAGCCGATTGCAGACTCACCAGCGTCGCTTACACATCAGCGAGAGAACAAGTTCAGGCAAGCAGAAACACCTGATAACAAAGGGGCCACAGAAGACAGCTTACCGCAGAACGATGACATACCAAGCCATCCAATCGGTCACACAAATCCTTCAAGTACTCCGATTTCAAAGAATACACCGCATGACCACGATGAATGAGGAGTCATCGACATCAAAATGCCAGTTAGCTTAAGGCAAAAAGATGATACCACAGCGATTACAACAAAATCTAAAAATTCGTCAGATACTCCAGGCCACGTCAGAAGTAGTTCAGCCAGCCCAACAAGAAGTACACATACGCTAAGATCCACCAAATTACAACTATTTTGTAGGTGTTACAATGAAATTAAAAAGAAATAACAAGAAGATCGATCGAAGAGTTGCGAGGTATAGACAACCAATACCTACACGCAATGCTAAGGAAGTTACTACAATTCGCCACTTGAGAAGCAAACGCATCACCTAAGCAACATCCATCCAAATGCAGCAACAGAACTGCGAGGACCCGTCATAAGAATTTACCCACGTCGTAACGTATGGGATCCAGGCATCATCGAAGCCAAAAGGTCAGCCGACTCTCGCCGCAGAGCCGTGCATTTGAGCGAAGTCAAGAAGTTCTACGCTGACAACAGCAAGCGTACCATGGCCTATGCAAATTCAGCGGCGCATCCTAGACATTGAAGCATGCCGACAACGGAGAAAGCCGATACGCTTCAAGACTACCATCGACAACATCTGTTATCACGTCCAGATCTCTCGCGCAGGAAATGTGAAGGTTACCTCTTTTCCGACGAACTAAGGGGGGGGGGGGGGTGTGACGACCCTATTTCTTGATGAAATAGGCCCGCATATTGATGACGTCGTCAATCGGGCGACATTACTAAAAACGCATAACAGCCTACATCAACAACAACAATATCACACAGTTCAGCATACAGCAGCTAATTACAGCAATGCTAAACCAACTATAACAACAACAACGACAATAACACACAACATTTCAAGGCCAGTGTAATAATAAAAACATGCGTACACTGACCTACAACAACAAGTATTAGTGCATTTGGTTCCATCTTACAACACAAGAACAGCTGCTTGTGTTTCTACGCGGACGGACATCGCATATCAGCAGCGACGATATGCAGTCAGCATCATTTTCTACGACTTAGGTATAAATTGAAGACATTTATATTATTTATGTTTTTATATATTATATTTCATAAATACATTATATCTGTGGCTTGGTGCTAAAAGGGCCAATGTCAAAATATTCAGTTTTGAGATAATTGAACTTGAATGTTTTAACAAAAACTATTTTAACTATAACAGACAAATCTTCAAAGTTTTACTTATCAACTTGGGCTTAGATATAGAATATGTTTGAATAGAATACGATCGTAAAATTAATTATCTAAAAAGTTGCAAAATTTAGAAGATAAAGATGACATTGGCCCTTTTAGCATAAAGTAATGTTTTAATTTTATGTTTTTATTGTGACATTGGCCGTCATAATAAGAACAATACCAAATAGAAAACCATTGTATTTTACTTTTTTATTATGTTGTTGCAAAGTTTATTGTAATCAAAGGATATAAAAACAAGAAATAGTAGTAAAGTAATGCAATAATAGCATATTATTGTGTTAATTCACATTCCTCTTCCATACCTTCATCTGCCAGGTAATCCACAATGTTGTCATTTGCAGTTATTTGTTCCATGAAATGATTGTAGTATGTGCGATTCGTATTGGTAATGTATGGCAAAAGTGCCTTTAAGTCATTCAATTTTTCTGTACTTAAAGGAACAGGTTGCTTGTTGAGTGGTTGAAGCTTGGGAAGATTTCCGTGTCGTGTTTTCTTGTGATTTCTGCATATGTCAAGAGATTTAAACTCGCCCTCAAAGGAATGTTTATACAAGATACTGGAGAGTTTGTTGAATACTGCATCCATTTAATTCGTAACCACTGAACTTGTTCATTTATAGTGTTATTTTTCCGATGTACATAATGAGTAGTTAAACATGATTTAAAATTTAAAAATTGTGTTTGGTCCAATTCTATTACTTTTATAGGGGGTGTTCTTGGTACCAAACGTATTAAACGTATTAATCTCGAGGCAACTCTATATCAGCTGTAGTATGTTTTTTGGTTTTTTCTATTGCCGCATGAATGCTATCCGCTTCCATATGTGTATGGCCCGCCTCAAGAAATTTGTGGTTAACTGTTAACTGTTTACCCTCAGCTTTCAATTCACTTACAGTTATCAGTAACATTGTTGAAAAATAAATATTTCGGTTTTGTCCTCCGCAGGAGTCGCTGTACATAGTAACTGCATGTATATTACTATTTTTGGAAAGATTGTGTAAGTAATGGTAGATACATGAAGCGATTTCTTGTCCACCGCGGCCAGCCACTGTTTCATTCCATACGTAGCATATAGAAGATGATTTTCTTCCCATCGTTTGGTAGATGGTAAGGTTAAATGTCCACAGTTGACGTTTATAAAAACTTAATCCACTTCTAAGGTAAGGAGTTGGCAAGCATTTCTGCAAGTCGAATGAAATAGTAACATTACCTGGATTATTCTGGCATTCCTCCTTATCTTTTCTTTTTGATTCGTAGGCCGACTCAGCCAAATGTAAGTGCTTGTTTTTTTCTTCTTCGATTGATGTTCGTTCTATCTCGTTTTGGCAACATTTTAACTGCATTGCAAACTTATCGCATTTTGCACATGTATCATTTTTAGGCTTGTGAAACGATAAGTTAAACTCCTCAACAAATATTTGTCTGTATAGGGAGACTTTTCTCGGTTCAATATTTTTGCCTGTGCAATAATTTACGTACAGTCGGTACATTTCAGAAATCGACAGATCTGATGACATATACTTCTTCTGAGTGTGGGTGCGCGAGTAGTGACTCTCATAAGCTGGAAAGAGGTTTATGTGTTCTCTTATCAGGACTTTATCTATTTCCGGAACTCTAGGATGATTTTGATGTTTCCCTCGATTATCTTTAGAACATATTTTGCTATCGCTAAATCATTTCTTTTCTACAATTACTCTAGCTTTTTTGGTTTTATGGCTTTTTTTTTAGTTTTTTATGGTTTGACAGACTTGAATTTTCTCACCGTTGGTTGTTGTGAGAAAATACTTTCTACTAAAGTTTCGTCTACTATTGTTCTGGTCACTCTGCCTCAATCGTTGGGCATGTTTTTCATGTTCCTGTATGGAATTTGCCACAAACTGATTTTGTCCAGAGCTCGACAACTTATAAAAACTTGTAAAAACAAGTTGGCGCTCCTCAGGGGTTATTTTTTCATAACACTTTTGTTTGCATGTGCACGCAGCTTTCACTTCTTTGGCTGGTATTATTTTATTTCCAGACACTGCCGTATATGCCTTACCTTGAGTTTTCAATGACTTTCTTATATTTCGGGTCCAATTAGAAGAATTTCGATATCGTTTTCTTGTAGCATCATCCTTATTTTGTTTCTTTCTTCCTCTGCGTGAGTTGCTTGGTTGGTTTTCGTCAGTGTCCGAATGATTGTCTATCGGTACATATTCATCACCACTTTCTTCAAACGGTTCAAAATCACTTGAATTTGTACATTGCGTGGCTTCAACATCCATGACTGATGCTGATTTCGGAAAATAACGATAAAAGGTTGTATAGTTATTAATATTTAAGTTTCACTTCATGCTTTAATTTATCACCTACCATCTTCATCAGTTTTACACATTTGTAAAATCCTCATTGTTCTTGAATTATGCATTATCTGATTAATTTCACAATCAGTTAAAAAAACTTACAGTACAGGAGAAAGACAGAAGGCAGAAGAACGATAACAGAATAATAACAAAAAATAATGGTCGTTGTCATATTTTCTTTTAAAAATACAATAATTGTACTAAAAAATAACAAAGATTATGACAGTAAACTAGAGGCGTACTAAAAGCTGAAGCAAAAAGAGCAAATATTGATTGAGCGAATATAAAATTTTTTTTATTTAATAATATTTTAAAAAAATTTATGAATAAAAATTTATAATCTTAGTGATTGCTAAAAGGGCCAAAGTAGACATTGGCCCAATGTTTATTAAAAAAATATATAACAGTGATTGCTAAAAGGGCCAAAGTAGACATTGGCCCTTTTAGCATTAAGTTTTATAGATGAGTTCATAATGACATTGGCCAGCTTTACGCTTATTTAACCCCTTCTGGGTAAAATTTAAGATTGACTGTTTTATAATTATGAAAGAGAGCAAAAAAAGAAATCTAATGCAATGATTAACTCAAAACAGCAAAATATTGACATTGGCCCTTTTAGTACCAAGCCACAGATATATTTCACATATTATCTATTTACATTATATTTCATCTAGTAATTAAGTATAAAAATACATGAACTCAAAATATTACTAATATTTTATCTACTACTAAAACATAAGATATTCTAGCAAGCTACTACTAAACTATAATCAAACATACTATGTTATTATTCACTGACATTTACGTAGCAGCATATTTCAATACTTAAATTCGGTCTAGAGTATAATTTAACTACTACTATCACACGTAAATAATATTATGATACCTTTTATTATACTCACTTACCTTGAACATAAATATTTTAAGATTATAATATTATTACATTTAATTTAATTATACCTACCGGATGTATTGAAAATAAGTAAAAGGTTAGTATTAAGTTTCGTTGTTCAATTTAATATATTTATGATACTAAGTGCATAATACTACTCCTAAAGTAGTCATACATAATTGAATAAACGAAGAGTTGTTTTCTTGCTTTGAAACGGATCGGACGTGTTTTATTTTAGTTTCGTGCCAAGAGTCGTGTAGCAGCAGCAGAGAAGAGAAGTCATAGCGTGACCAACCAACAGGATCAGGATATAAATATAAATCCTAAGGACAGCCAACAGGATAGCTGCATATATATCCTTTGCTTTCCTCTCCCTCTTCTTCGAGTTGTGACGCTGAGGCTAGTGACTTTGGAAGTCCTCTCAGTTGCTTACTCTCACGCTGCTCTGCACGAGCGATACTCACCTTTGAGTATCTTTCCACTGAGGCCTGACGCCGAGGAAAACTTTGGAAGTCACCTCAGAGCGCACTCACGTTGTTCTCAACGAACCCCACTCACCATCTCTCCCCTCACACCCCCATCCCCTCACATCCCCTCCCCAGTGACACACACACACACACGCACGCAATTTTCTCAAACCCGCCAGAACTGAAAAAAAAGTGCAAAGTCCGTTTAGCAAATATAACGGAACGTTTCACAGAAGCCAGCTACTATTTTTCACAAAGGAAAACTAAAAGAAAGTACAGTCACGCCTACACACAGTGACCAGGATCGGAAGTTTCATCCATCAGAAAACGAGAGCATCGTTTTATATCTAACTCCAACATCCACCAAGGCTTTGTCATCACCTACGACCAGCAAGGCATCGCTGCCATATACACGGTGAGACAAAATCATCATAAAGGACCTTCTCACAAGGACCTTTTCCAAACTCTAATTCTTGTACCACGAGCCCTGGACAGCCGCTGAGGATACCTCCGTTACAATCGCTTAGAGAAAAATTTCGCCTTATCACTTCTTCCCCAATTTCTTCAAACTTTCGTGGCCTCGAGCGCAGATCATGCCTTTTGATATTCTTAGTATATGCTTCTCGCATTTTGAAACAATGTCATCGCTCAACAACTCGAAGTGGTCTTGACGCAGCCGATTAGAATTTGCTTCGGTAAGAAGAGTCAGATTTCGGAGTAATTTGTACTCATTGCCATGAGTGACCATGTTTTGGCCAAAAACAATGCGATAAGGAGAATGCCCTATTGACTGATGGATGCTCATTCTTAGAGCGTTGGTTAAGCTGCTCAGATATTGTTCCCAGTCACGTTGATCAGCGCGAAGATAGGAACGTAAAGCTTCATTGGTACTTCAATTAACCCACTCGGAAGCATTTGATTGGGAAGAGTATACCGCAAAGCATGTGGTGCTCAATCAGTGTTTTTGTAATCGGCTTTAATCTTTCACACAGTACGCTTGAGAGAACTTTATATGCGATGGAAATAAGACTGATATCTCTTTAACTGGCGCAGATTGTAGGGTCTCTTGCCTTAAGTATAGGACACAATACGCTGAGGTTCCAATCGTCGGGCATGTTTTCTGCTAGCCATATTTTGCTGATGAGCTGATGCATGCGCCTTATCAATTTATCGCCGCCGGTTTTAAACAATTCAGCTGAAAGGCCGTCAGCACCCGCTGCTTTATTGTTTTTGAGTCGTTAGATAGCAACTCGAACCTCTTCATGGCTAGGTGGTGATACTTTCACTCCATCATCGTTGATTGGTGGCACTGAAATGCGCTCTCCATGGGCGGCATTGGTGGAATCGTCGCCAGTAAGTAAATTGGAGAAGTGCCGTCTCCACAATCTCAGCACACACTGTGTATCTGTGTAATTAAGTTCTTAATTAAGTTAATTTTTATCATTAAGTTGGTCTTAATTAAGTTCTTAATTAAGTTTTTTTTATAATTAAGATTTATTTAATTATGTTCAACCCTAATTAAGCTTAATTTTATAATCAGGATCCTCTTTTAGTTTTGTTTTAAGATCCTGATTTAGCAAGATCATAATCAAGTTTAGTTTGAATTAAGATAAAGTTTAGGTTTTGCTTTCATTTTATGATTATGTTTATGTTTCGCTTTAATTTATTTTAATTTAAGGGGGCATATAGGGGACATACATTTTTTTCGGGAATTTATTTTTCATAAAAGGAAAAATATATCGTTTTCGAATTTTGCACACATATTTATTAACATTTAAAGAATACAAAAAAATGTACAGAATTTTTTAAGTGGTTTTTGACGTTATTTAATTTTTTAAATAACAAAAATTGACAGTGTACAGGATTCAGTCTGGAACATCTGAGAGGGTAAAAAAAAACCGAATTAGTCCTTGTTTAAGTGGATATCGCCTGAACTTGGATAATGTTTTTCACCAAAGAAAACAAAATGGCGGACGATTTTGTAACCTCTATAATTGCCTTTTTTTCAAATGGCCTCCATTTTGTTTTTGTTCGGCGGAAAAAAATATTCCTAGCGCTGGCGACAGCCACTTAAACAAGGATTAATTTTGTGTTTTTTTTTCCTCAGATGTGATATCCTGTGCACCGTCAATTTTTAGAATTTTTATAAAAAAAATCAAATAACGTCAAAAACCGCTCCAAAAATTTTTAAAATCGTTAATCTTGAAAACGTGTGACGGTGATTCAGAGTGGGGGGGCGGATTGGGAGGAGGTGTTAGGTTCTCAACCCGGTCTCTATCCGCTCCACCTTCTCCTTTTTAATCGATTTTTAGGAGCCCTCGTAAAAACCCAACATAAAAAACCTAGGGTCTAGCCCATTATATCGATCGCCTGTTCCAGGATGGTAAAGAAATTAAAACCGCTTAAGATTTTAAGGTTTACATTTTCAAATACAAAATTTATTTAGCTAATCTTATGACTAAATTTTTCTCCAATTTATTTATAATTAAAGTTAGCGCTACTTAGGAGCAAAGGTGAATTTTAATTAATTTCGTAATAGAGAGTATATATTCAAAGTTAAGATAATCATAAATAAGTTGATAATGCCTTTAAGCTTTAGAAACGTTCACAGTTAAGTTTAATTAGGAGTAATTTTATAATTAAGTTTCGTCTCAATTAAATTTTGAAGAAGTTAAATTTAAGTTTGGTCATGATTAACTCTAAGATAAGGTTTAGTCTTAATTACGTTTTAATTAATTTAAGTTTCGCTTTAATTCTGATTCTATTAAGTTTAAATTAAACCTTTAATATATTTTAAAAACAAAAAAGTTATAAAACAAATGGCCTCCATTTTGTTTTTATTTCGGCGGAACATTTTTTGTATTCTTTAAATGTTAATAAATATGTGTGCAAAATTTGAAAACGATATCTTTTTTACTTCTATGAAAAAAAAAATCCCGATAAAAAAATTTTTTAAATATTTGTAACATATATGTCCCCTTGAGGCTTAGCTATAGGATAGCGTTTAGATTTTAATGTAAAGTGCAAATCTCGTTTAAGATTTTATTTTAAAGTGTAGCGTTCGTTTTCACGTCTAGTTTACAGTATAAAATTTATTTAAGTAATTATTCATTTTATGGTTTGAAATTTATTTTCATTTTTATGCTAAGTTAAGTTTATTACCCTATTTGGTTTTAAGTTAAATTTTTATCTCAAGTGTTTTTTCTGCGTTGACTTTCATATAGTTGTTATATTTTAGTTTAAGTTTCGTTTGAAGTTTAATTTAATTTTTGTATTGTTGTGTTATTTTAGTTATACTTGGAATTTTTTTTTTGGGTTCTATAGCCTAGTATGCTGTAGGAACGAACATTTTTGGGCATATTATTCTACACGCGAAATTTTGGTGTAGAGTCAAAATTTTTGTGTGGAGAAAAGCAGATTTTTTTATTGCCGACTTTTTATGTTCTATAAATTGTCATCAATAAACTAAATAAATCAAATTAATACATTCATGTACAATTTTCAAAAAATTAAAACAATAAAAAATGAGTGAAAGCGTTGATCATTGCTCAGATGATTCGAATGCATCAATGTCAACTTCGTCATCGTCATCTTCAATTTCGTCATCTTCTGGAAACCAAATTACGACTTTGCTAGTGGTTGCAACTACCTACATGGATGCACTTACGAAAGAGCGCAGGAAAATTAAGAAAAAACGACCACAAAATCGGTTTAATACATATTTGGCGGGAAGAAGTACTAAAGGCCGATTTGTTACGGATGTAAGTATAACTCACATAAATATTATACATAATTGGGGAACTTAAAAGAATTATATAATAACTTACCATATTTATATTGCAGTTTGATGACATGAAAGCCCATCCTTCGGCATTTTTTGAAAACTTCCACATGACTGCAGACACTTTCAACTATTTGCTGGAAAAAATTTAACACCGCCTACTGCCGGAACGAAACTTGCGCTATGACCTAATCAGCCCTTGTGAGAAGCTAGCAGCTGTTTTAGAGAAGGAACTTTTTTTATGTTTCCACTCTGAAGCAAGCTACGTACAGCTGACCATGTGAAAGGCATGGATTTCCAAATTCAATTCTGCAACACTCACAGTAGAATAGCCCTAAGTTGTATGGAAAAAATTTTTTTTACAAATTCAAAATGTGCATGGGCCTAGATTTTTATTTTTTTTCTTTTTATTTATTCATGTGTAATATATAAGCCTTATTGACCAATTTCTATATTACATTAGAAAGTTTATATTGTAGGATTGAGTTTTATTAATCTAGAGCCATATTATATCTTAGATCTACACTACTATCAATTGCTATACACATATCCAGGGCGGTTTCCCTAATACAAAGATTGCTTCATATAATATTGAAAAAAAATTGATAAATTAACCCATCTCAGCAGCGACAAATAGGCAAAAAAATATTAAGCAAGATAATAAAAAAGAAAACTCATAAGCAGAAGAGTTTGAATGCAGTCCTTAAAGAGTATTTGCAAGAGAGTATTCTAAGAGCTTTTTTTTAAGAGGAGGTGTAACCGAAAAGGAGCGTAAGTAAAGTGGCAACTTATTCCAACAACGGGCTATTCAAATAAGAAATTAACGTTAAAATAGGGAAGAAGAGATTCACGGAATAACAATTTGTATATTTCCGAAAAAACGCGAGAAAATAAATTTTTGGGCTAAATGTAACGGAATGTTCTTTTTTATACTTTTATAAAAGCAAAGCAACAAGTTAATTTTTATTAAATCATGCCAAGGGCATTTTAAAAACTTCAAAACTTATGAGGATATATGCTCACGCCAATGTATACCATAAAGAAAACGAACTATTTTGTTGAAAGTTACTTCAATTTATCGCCAGGCAATAAATTAAATTGGACATCAGAAGCAAGTGAGCTATTTTATATTTGATATGGAGAGGTAAAAACAAGTTTGTACTATATAGTTTTCTTAGAGAGTAATTTATTCTGCAACTTATGTGTATCTGTATGTGTACCAAAAGCTAGATTTTTATCAATAATAACGCCAAGGCATTTAATGTTGTTAACGAATGGAAGCCGTTCGATGTTTATTCGAATATTTATATTGTCAACATCAGATTCCGACGAACTTAACAGATTTGCTTTTGTTTTTTTTTTTTATTTGATGACTAATTTGCTAGATAACATCCTAGTGTGAATATTGGAAAGATTGAAATTGATTACAGCCTTAAGCACATCCATAAATTGAAAATCGCCAGAAAACAGCATCTGAACAGCTGTGTGCATCAGCAAAAATATACAATTTCCATGTTTGCGGGTCAACTTCTTTAACAATATCATTTATATATAACATAAACAACAAAGGGCCAAGGACAGACTCTTTCGGGACACCCGAGACGATATTGAGACAGTCAGACTCATCTCCATTTTTTGACACAAATTGCTTACAATCACATAAATATAACGACTGTTCCTTTACATCTAAAAAGTACTTTGCAGCTATAACTTTTTTATCCGATTTTTATTTTCTTTTAATTTTTTGCACACAATAGCTTAAAACTTTTCTTAGTTTATTTCTTGTTAGAATTTTTAAAATTTGTTCTTTTGGGTTTTTGGGAATTTTTTCATAATAAAAATACTCAAACTCGATATTTCCAAAAAGGCATACTTTTCGCAAAGAATTTCGTAACGACCAAATTATTGAACGTAATTGCACCATTTTTTGTTTCTATATTAGGTATAGGCTTAGAAAATATTTCCATGATATTTCACTGAATTTTTTTTAAAAAATTTTGATTTAAGCGATTTTTTAATACATGAAAAAAATTAGATTTTTCAAGTCAGATTTTTATGTTTGATAACTCATTTTAAAGAAAAATTAAAAGAAGAACGAAGTCCGTACCAGTTTTTAGCAAATTTGAGCTTAAAATAATGTTATTGGTATTTTTATTAATATTTACTAATATTTTTTCAGAAAATATATTTCAGAACTTACTTTTGCTTCATAAAGAAACACTGCAGAGCTATGCACATGGCAATTATAAAAAAAAACAAAATAAAGATCTAACGCACAGATCGTCCAAAATTGCAAAAATTTGAGCTCAATCGCCACAGTAGATTTTTATTACTTTTTATATATAAAGATTTTTCAAACATT